>QNGE01006574.1:0-30421 GCA_008508345.1 Paragonimus westermani
GTATCCTTTTGCACCCAGGCAAACGGGAAAGTAGTCTTCAAGTGCGTGCACACTATCTGCCTGAGCCTTATGAACAAACCATCGCAAGTCAGAGAGTTGGTCCACGGTACTACTTCTCAGATTGTTACTCCGACAGAGACCTGAATTTCCGCAGATAGCAGTGGTAATGAACTGTACGTTCCTGGGTATTCTTTGTACCAAAGAACTCCCGAGGACACATTGGAGGCTTCGCCAACTTTCCAGGCAAGAAGCCCCCGGGATCAGTTGTCGCAGGAGAATTCACCCCTCCGACGAAACGGGAATCACTCCAGATCAAACTCCAACTTCGCAATCGTGACATGCTCCTTGTCGGTGCAGCACTTTCGACGGTTAGGCGACTGTTACCACCATGGATCGTCTCACGTCTACCCAGCGTTTCTTCCATCTTCTTATTATGAGTGACTTCAACTCACCCATACTCAGCTCCTCGGCTACTTCTCATGAGGACTGTGAGTGCAGACCCTCGAAACCTTTGGCAGCGGTTATCCATGAGGAATCCTGGACACAGCACATCGACTCACCCACAAGGCACCGTCCAGGACAGACACACTCCTTGCTTGATCCGATTATCGCAAATGAAGTACACCTGGTGGACAGAGTGGTCGTCGAACCGTCGCTGGAGCATCGTGACCACATACTACTAAACTTTGGCTCTACCTGTTACTGGGTTTAAAATGCAGTTACAAAGACTTCATTCCAAAATGTCCAGAAAGCAGACTTTAACGCGCCAAGGGCACTCAGCCTTGCATCTGACTCAGTAAACTCAACCTACCTTCCTTTTAAAGCCGCCGTTCAGTTACTTATGTTACAGTCACTCACCCGCAATAGCTGGTATTTCGTCCCCATCCGGTTCTTTACAATCTGCTCCAAATCGGTTTTATCTACTGGACTGAAATTATCGTCAGCAGTACTGAGACTCTTCGTTTCTGGTCTACTACTTGATCCGCACACATTCCGCAAGGTTCCTTGCAGTGCACATAAAACATATGCTCACCAGTCGATGTTGTGCGCACATAGGGATGGCAACATCTGCGGAGGTTCACCACCAGCAACGCTTTGAAATAGGCAACAGTATCGAAATGCAAGTCAACATAGATGGTGTATTGTGGTCTGACTATCCTTGCACGGAGTCGTGGTGCCTACAGGGCCGCACTGTGCATCCTTTCACAAGCATCTCACTCGTCATTGGCTCGTATTGTGGTCGTGGACGCCCTGATCTCGGTGATAAATACCTACGAACATTTGTGTCCGGAACAGTGAAAATAGACGGTGCTGGCGTGACGCTATACGACCTTCGTTTAACTTCTAATGCGGACATTCCGTGTGTTATTTGCGAAGCCACAGCTCTCACCCACGATGAGCAAACTAAGAGTGACAACGGTTGTTACGTTTGTGATAAGTGTGTACAAGAATGTCATTATTATAGTTCGCGATGGGTGATGCTCCCTTCAACTTCCTATACCATGTGCACTGACTCGTCGTTCCGGGAAACACGTCACCCGGAACATCGCATAAGAAACACCGTGTTATGTCAATTGCCAGTTGACCTTGTGGCCGATTTTCTGCTCGACCTGATGCATCTTATATTCCTTGTTATGGGGGAGAGGCCACCCCACGTTTGATGCTTCTCAGAGAAACATTTAGGACTGCATCCATCTTGCATCATGCAGACTGCTGCTGAGACGAAAGTGAAGGCACCGGTCCCCTGCCCATCCGTAGACTTCCACGGCGAATGTGGTATGTTTACCAATTTTGTGCGTTTCAGCTCCCGTTGGTTAGGCATCCATTCCTCCCGTACCTCAAGTAGGCGAATTTCTGGAATCTGTCTTTCATACCATTTGTATAACACTCCATCCCAACATTTGCTACCCCTAATTGACCGCACCTGCTTTTTGGTCGTTAAATTTGTTGATCACTTTGCATGGAAACGACCATTTGGTTTATAGTGTGCGTTGCCTCACCCACCTGTACGACCGTTTGCAGTGTTTTGGTCCGCTGCATCGGCACTGGGAATTTTACTCCATGGGCTTCATGAACAGCATCTGACGGATGACACCAACCTATGTAACTCAATAAAATGGAAGTTTAACACGATCATCGTACTTGCTAGGTTCTACGTTTCTTGTGCGTTTTCGAAAAATTGTCTTGATAAACAGCAACTGCACTACGTTCAACGAAAGCAGAACGACGTTGTTTTTGTAAGTACTTCGTACACGCGCGTGATTTCTGTTCCAATGCTTTTCCGTAATCCTGCATTCCGTTTTATTGAGCCTAGGGTATATCCACCACCAGTATGATGACTTACTTGTTCCCCATTATATGTGAATGTGTCCTTATCCCTGACGATGGTGAGTTCGTCGATATTCCCCTCTTGCACACTTCAAAGTGAAGGTTTTTCTCTAGTGCCATTCAGTAACCACTGATAACTTAGGACTCATCACTGGTGTTGGAGACTCGTACTGGAACCAGTGCACGGTGTCATGTTGAACTCACAGATTCACCATTCTGTTCAGTTTTTGAAAGCGAAAGAAGTTGCAGTTATTTGCCATGCTTGGTTATTGGTAAATGGTGGAGCAGTCGGAGACAGTGAAATTTTTATTAACCCACAAACTGCAGTCTGTGAGCGAATTTTACCTGCATGAATTTATTTTTTGAAGAACACTGGTAACTTTCATTACGCTGCTTCATTACCGTCGAAGAAAACTATTTTGAAGCACGAGAATATGAGCGGCGAGTAAAACGTGAGTCGGATTTCACTTCCACGGATACAACTTACGTTGTGTTGCCAGCGCATGCGAAGTGAAACAAGTGAGTGTCCTCCGTAGTTTTGATGAAAACGCATCGTGCCGTCCGCTGAGAGCTACATTTCACAAGGCACAATTCCTCCGCGGATACAGGTCAGCAAGTGGTTCGCATCCTACCCTATGAAACCACTGAAAGTAGTCATTAGGTAAGCCAAATTTCTGTCCGGATTCATGTTATCTTAGCATCATGTAACATGTGGATGTTAAGCGACCCGAAAAGGAGTTGGTGAGATATCATCTTAAATGGTAACCATTTTCCGCAAATAGGTCCCGCTCATACTATTTCCGTGGACATCATGGGCGTCTGATGAGTTCTACAGTGAGGAGAGTTATGAAAACGAAGAATGCTTCGCTCAGACAATCAAACGATGCACTCGAAGGAAATCATTACGCCCATGGACGACCGAATGGTACAGATAGAAGCGACACTGAATAATACTTGATGGTGTTTATCCTCAGCCACCCTAGTCCCTTCCGCAGGTGTCTCACTGGAGAAAAATCCAATCTGCAATGCCATCCAGAATGAAGTCTCGTTAGCCGACCGCAGGCGTTGAAGAATTTTCAGGAGAAACTGCAGTCCACAGAACAATTAGAACAGACGGTTAGATGATATCGTTCTTATTGTAACACGTTTACAGACCTGCACGTTATCAGAACCCACCCTGGACGAACACTGGCTAAGTGTGTTCACAAAATCTGCCCTTTCTATCTCGAAAATAAAGTCAGCGCTGAAGTGAGCTGGCTAGGTAATGACAAAAAAGCTCGATTGATGGGTACTCTCTTGCGCTTAGCCATTCTTTGTAGGCATCAACTATCCTATCCATTATTTCTCTGCGTGCTCTTTATGACAAGCACAATTATCCATCGGGATTGGAAGGAAGTACCAACCACTCCATCAAACGGAGGTTCCAGGAGGCGAAAGAGCGGAATGCAGGTCGCATTTCCCAAAGATGGTTAAAGGGACGATTTAGCAAGTGATGCGTCATCTCATTTCTTACTGTCTTCATATCAGATTGCTCCTGTCATTGAGTCAGCGATAGGGACAGTATACCTGAATGAGTAAACGGGAAGAAGCTACAGTCATTAGTGTCCTGCGCAGACTATATCTTGCCGTTCCGTAAATTCTTCTTCTTGAGCCCGTTAGTAACTGGCGCGTGTTTTCCCATTGGTGCGGTTTGCGCGAAGAATAAGAAGGTTCAGATCGCTGAAGCACGAGATATAGTGTGGCTGGCTGGGTGCGTGACATGTAGAGGTTTCAGTCGGCAGACTGGGAGGTGTGAACCAGGTGGGGGAGCATGAAATTTGCTGTCAGATATGGTTTCCGGTGATACTATCCAGAGAAACGCGGGCTCACGGAAGTGTTCGGCCGACTGTCTTTATGGCCACACCCAAGTCGGCAAGACCCCAGTCGTGGGGAACTGGAATATCCTCACGCACATAGCCACACCAATTCTCTACAAAAGTTAGGCCGGAAAATCGAGTAGTGGACAACGACGTCTACTGCAAGTAGCCGGAAAAAATTAGCCGTAAGTGAAGCACGGCAATAGCGAAACACAACCAGCCAGCTAGCAAGCCACCATAAGTTCCCATTATTGTGACCTTGGCCAGTCGGGCGGATGAGTGTAGACATGTAACTGAACAGTATAAATGATGCCAGCAATGCAAATAAACAGCAAGATAGTTGGACAATGTAGCAAACCAGCGTGTGAGGTAGGCCGACTCAGTTACGACACGTAGCCAGACGAAGGTGAACTTCTGGCCGACTCTGTTTTGCTGGATGGGAACGATCGTTTCGAGATCTTGTTACATTCCCATCTACTTAAACATCGTGAGATTAATAACTTACCATAGTGAAACGAAGAGTTGGGGCAACAGTGCTCCAAGGCGAATACAATGACTCACAATAGCTGTCCACAATAGATTCCACCACAATAAATCTGCTGTGTATTGCGCGAAGATTCTCCCCTTTGATAACAAAGAGATTCCAACGAATTCCATTTCTCAGGCGTGATAGAAGAACGTTGCTACGGTTAGCCCATGATAACCACGACCGGGGGAAAGCAGGAGGCGAAAAGTGTTAGCACATACTGAGTATTAATTCAAGCAATAGACAGCTAATTTATCTGTAAGATGAACGTAACAAATATGACCAATAGTGTCTCATGTAGCAAACCGTTGCAGGGCCTGCACGGGCCCCTCGCGGGCCACAGCGGGCCAGAGGCACGCCAAAGGCGGGCAGTGAGACTAGGGTCCCGCATGGGCTCCGCGCGGGCCACCGTGGGCGAGGTGAGGGGAAATCGCCAGCGAAGCCTTCAACGCGGTCCGCAAAATTCGACATTTTTAAAAACGGCTACCTCATTATTTTTATTATGCCCCCTAGGCTTACTGAAGCCGCCCATGAAGAATATTGGAAAAATTCTGAAAACATGAAAAGTTTATTGTTTAGTTTACACAAGTGAATCGGTAATATACAGTTCATTATGCACGTGTTCAGGAAATTTAGCCATCGACGTTGGAGCGACTGCAACACACTTCGATGCACGGTGGGGAAACCTGCAGAGAGGAATGCAAGGGAAATATGTAATAAGCGGAATGCAGCAATTGGACTGCAGAGAATGTTTTTAAAACAAATTGAACAACACAAGAAAGCATTCACGAAACATCTGTGACTTATCGAAGTAATCTAACGCACTGTTTATGGGGATTCGCAACAGCCTCACGCTCAAAGGCGTGTGTGCGTCACATGCACGTTATAGTATTAACCACATTCACAGAACAACCCATCATTGGCAGCACTTTCGAGGCATTGTGTTTTCGCAAGTGACATAAGAAAGAACACTCACTTCGTTAGTTGGTATTCAAGTCCACATTTTGCTGGTTAGATTGCTTCGCTCTACGTTGCATTCGCCCGCCGGCTCGGTCGCGTGCGTTTCTGCACCAACGTCGCATGTGCACGCGCAGCTCTTCAGCGGAAATATCCGCGTACCTCTGTTGACTGGAGATAGCATCTTTAATGATTTATACTATGGATAATGGGTGATAAGACATTACCTTCGACTACTTCCATCAACAGCAAGTCACAGGCCGCCCGTTTGTTACCAGTCCCAGTCAAGTTAGTGGTGAGAGAAGACATTATGCGACGCACGGTATCCGCAACGTCGGTTCCACCCATTCTCGCGAGTGACTTCTTCAACAAGAAATAAGAATCACATTAACTGCAGCAGTTACAACAACGTTGTACACATCTGACTTGGCCAACTCAGCCTCCCGTGCAACCAGATCCTCTTGTGTTCTTGCGGGCGACCTGAACGTTTCAGGCATGGCTGCCGGTCTGGGGTCATTTGAGGGCGGAAAATTGCGGGCCATTTGCGTTTCCAACGCTTGCAACCGGGAGTTGACGGTTGACAATGTTACAGCTATTCCTTTGTCCAACTCCAAAATGGCCGCGGTGTCGCCTCGACTGGGATCAGTGTCAATCTCGGGGGAACGTAATTGATGTACCATGTACCAACCTGCTGCTACTGTACATAAAATCCGAGTGATCAGACGAACCCGTGTTGGCGGTCATACGTGCGGACAACGGGGAGTGCATGTCACAGCGGAATGTGTAGACCGTTGAACCGCCAAAAATGGTCACATAGAATGACGGCCAAGTCAACTTACGAAATGGCTGTAGCCTCGGATACCAACAGAGGTGGTAATTCAACGGAGTCTGCAGATTGCATTGTGGATGGCCCAGGAATTGGAGAACGCCGAGGAGGGCTAAAACGTCACAAACAAATAAGCGGCGACGTTACTTGGGCATAATCGGCTGGGGTAATGCTGGTAGTGGTGGGACGGGATAAACTGAAGGTTCTTGACGGCCGGTACCCTACTTCTTACTATCGTAATCGTCGTCAGAACTGAAACACCCTGAAAGCAGGTAATGTTCATATTGTCGGTATACTTACCGCTTTCTCTCTGTGTATCGTGTGTTAAAGTTTGTCAGCCGATTAGTGCAGTCGGAGCCGGTATCGGACGACTGCTGTACTGTCTCCACTGCGCATGCATCGCCGTAGGCGGCTGAACTGTTAGGAAGTACATGATGCAACACCTATCTGTTCGTGCCTCATTGATTACTGCATATTGCGGTGTAGTGGGCGGCAGGGGCACGTGCGCATCTAGTAACTTGTGATAGGCACACAAGTTGCGACTGCCCGGACACCGCACAGTGTGCTCATCTACAAACCACGCTGTGCTCACCACAACAACAGAGTTGTCTTCAATAAACTTGACGACGGAAAACATCTACAAACGTTTGTCATAGTCAAAATCAGTAATATCTCGAAGTACTTCTATGACCATGTTCTCATCACATTGTACAGAAAAGATGAAGTGATCGATTCACAGTATATTGTTGAAAGTGTGCAAAATCGGTATGAAAACGCTGTATTTTACATTACGAATATGCATGCATTTGTAGCGAATGTCATGCACGGCGCAAGAATGTACTGTTTCGGATAAACCATGCACTTTAAAAATATACAAATGGGAAGACTGTAAACGGTGTGTAAAAATTATCATATCCTGAAAAAAAAAACAAAACCGGATCACCTCACCGCAATATACAATGAGTGCCGATCTTCTGTCCACAATAATAGCATTTCCAGGGGCAGTACTGGAGAAGAAGGCATTATTGTGTACAAGACCGTCACTTGAAGACAGAGGTCTTGCAAGTGGGACGCGGATTTCTTCAAACACACATGCATTCGTATCCAATGGGGGGTAATGAGGGTTTAAGCAGCTTGCCGATAGATTTGTTGGGCAGGGTGTAATGGAGAGTGCACGCAGCCTTTCAGGTAACGCATGAGCGATTCAAACGGGAGTGCCGAAAATTCATTCAGTGATCCGTGAACACGTACATCGCTGGGGAGGTGCATCAAAGAATGGACATTGTACACTATTTGCTCCGATCCATAAAGGCGACTGAAGTGTTAAATAAAAACAGTGAGTAACTGACTGACGAAATCGAAATGAGTTACATGCAAAGTAGGGTGACAAAATATGAACACATAAACAAATCCAAAAAGTTGCGGGATCTACAAGGATCTACTATGCCTCGAAGAACAACAGGTCCTATGTACAATAGAAACTGACGGAATTCAGTGGGTTTTCATCGTTCGACCTCCGTCAAAGGTCGCCAACGTCGAGGGAAGTCACATGAGATGTCAGCTTGCAAGTCCGATATACGTGCTGATATTGCCGTGACAATGTTTGCACTCAGACGAAGGTTGCGGTCGACAGGACTGAAAAGCCACAAATTCAAACAAATTCAACATCCGCTTCATTACTCCGAGACATACTAGGTGTATGTAGTCCAGTGGGAAAGTGGACACCATGTCAATAGGAATAGCACAGAAAGGGGAATCTCCGATGTGGTGAGCCGGATTGCTCTGATGAATGAAGCTTTCATGTGTCCGCAACGGAGAATGTGACGATGGGAAGGTGAGACAAGGTGCAACACGGATTCCCTCCTGTGTGCATTTATCACAGCCGAAGTAGCCCGAATGCCTAAGGAAGCATCGAGCAGGAGTATCACAGATAACACTTGGTAGACTACACCGTACTGTGCGCTCCGGTGTGCACTGCAGACCATCTTGCAATAAGTGCCGGAGTTCGGTAATGCAGTCCGCCAGCAACTGCGTTACACTGGATGGTTTCGATGGTCCACAATGGATGCCTACTACGAACGGTTCCGAAGTCGACGGTGAAACAGTGCGCCATAAAATAGGCTACGATTGTTTTTGACGCGTTGAAAGGTGATACCCCGTCAATGAGCAACTGTAACTGGGCACTAGTGTAGTCATCTTTGCCAGGCAATGACAGATGACGCAGTAACGCCTTCTCTAACCCGATGTGCGCGTAAACACCGGAGCCGATGTATTTCTTGGGGCAGTCTCGCGGAGTGCGCATCAACGTCCTTGGGTCCCGAGGAAGAGTTGGGTGGTGCATTCTCAGCACTCCCAGGAACATTGACTGATGAATCATGCGCGTATGTGACTGTTGGAAACAAAAGGCCAAATCTTCCTTTATACCTCTCCGCCGATCCACCGCTACGTAACGCTCCCAAGTTCGCAGCAAGCGCCCTGAGGGAAGGTTTCCCAATGACAAAGCTGCGCTCACTTGAGGTACGTCTGCGTGCAACTGGACGTTCCACTGATACATTTGTGGACGTACCGGCGGCCGGTACCATTTCAAAAGGACCATCGGTCAACACATGTGGCACATCTGCGCGGCACAGTTCACCTGAGAATTAGAAAAAATTCATCATATTACTTCGCAGTTCCTGTTAAGGACAACCTCGGAGGTGGTCCCACATCGAGAACCTCGGACTGCAGCAACAAGGCATCTGCATAAGAAGCCGGTTCCGGTAGCGATCAATGGTAGCTTTTGATGTCCAACGCATTGCAGCTATACACCCGAAGTACAAGTTTTATGGATGTGTATGAAATCCCTTATCTCCGTAAATAATGGAGATAGATCTAACATGGAGCATAACAATCTTACAGTATTCCTTCCGGGCATTGCAATAATACTAGGACATTTGCCTGTTCACACTGGGTTACCTCAGTATAACCTCATGAACTTGTGCAATAATCGAACACGAACCACAATGCAACTTTCATGGATATTTTTGAAATGCACCTACTCAAATATTATTTTACATAGAACAATAAATAAATGACCTCCAGAAAGCACTCTCCGTGAGTAACATATGAGAAAGAACAACAGCGGCTAATTTCTCACGTACTTCTGCAGAACAGCATAACCGTCCAACGTGCACAACTCTTACCTCAGCGAGCTCCGACAATTAGCGATGAAAGATGACTGACGTCACGACGTCATTTAAACAAATGTCACTTATTTCGTTGAAATAATAAATGCGTATTTCGGGATGATGTTCATAGACATTTACTTTCAGAAGAATTATTTCATTTTATACTTGTTTCGATTATTTTTCTCATGGCCCACCGAAACCCGCTGGAAACCGTTCAGTCGCGGTGGGCCATGTGTTACATGGGGCGCATCAAGAGGGTGAACGATTAGCAGACTCTAATTAAGCTATAGTGGCTTATTCTTTTAATCTAGCCTGTTGTGATATCATTTTCGACGTCAGCAAAATTCTACACTCCACGGGACGTGAGAGTCGCCTTGCCAGTACCACCGCGCCGGTTCACATTACCTTGTGAATGTAGATTTACTGCAAACCACTAGCATCAAAGTTAGTGTGCCGGCATAGGTATCGCAGTTTTATTCATAGTTGTATAATGAATCCGCGTGCTCTCTACTGCTGCAGGTTACATTTACTAGGATAACAGTGTTGAGTCATTACAGTAAGAAGGCCGCTTAACCAGTCCAACGCTTGTTTGGATTCTGAAGGTCAACTGGAATTCTTCGTGTGTGTAACCGAAACCAGCGAGCGCGCACGAATTGAATTTGAGTTGTGTGACGGGGCGTGCTGCTGTGTTGTCGGTTACGCTTAAGGAAGCTCCGGTATCTACCAGACCTACAAGTGCTATTCCACATATTATTGCCTGAACTGTGAGTTCTGCAAGCGGTTGGAAACAATCGATAAGGGAAGGAACGTAAACTAGACTATTGGGCTTACCTGTTCTGACGTAGCTTCCGGTGGCCCGGTAGGTACCCTCGTAGGCTTGACGATTTGCCCGGAACGCAACGTCGCATGGTCCACCCGAATTGTTCCACCAAGATCGCCGTTCGCGGCCACCATAACGCGAGTGGCTAGGTCCCCGATACCGGTCTGAGCTTCTTTTATGCATTGAGGGGCTGTTCTTCTGACTGGTCGCCCGTGCCGCGACGTAACATTGTACTGGTCGGCCGATTGCTGCCTCGACCCACTCGAGGTCTTCGGCCAACCGCACTGCGGCGTCCAGGTCGCAAGGTGGATGAAGTAGGAACTCCCTTTTATGTTCGTTGGTCGGATCCCCTCCGCTAGCTGTTCAAGAATCCGTTTTCGGAGTTCCTCTGCTGACTCTTTCTCATAACAGCGCTCGGTCAGGTGCCGCAGTTCGCGAGCAAACGACCGGACGGTTTCCCCCTCGAGCTGTCCGCGAGCATGGAACTGGTGTCGGTAGACAGTCGGATGCAAGGGGGCGTCCAACAGACGTCGTAGCTCGGAAAACGTCTCATCTGATACAGGGGTGTCCAGGATTTTTGCCTCGGCAACAATATCGAAGGCCTCTCCATCCAGCAAATTCAGAATAAGGTTGCTGTGGGACTCTGCTGGGAAGTTACGAAGATAGGCTCGTACCTGACCTTCCCAACGAGAGTAGTGACCCCCACAGTAAAATTATCGGGATGTGGGATCGATACTTGCACCCCTGCTGTTGTGGGTTTCGTCGACAGTCTGTCTAGGATGTTTCTCAAAGTTTACATAAGGTGACTGAAGTCTCCGGATGTGGGAGGAGTGGAAGAATGTTGGTCTTCTTCAGGTTTCCTCGTAGATTTTGACATTTCGTATCCTGGCAGGGTCTCCAAATTGTAACATGCAACCAGAAGAGCAGACGAAGATTATGACCGAAGATGTATTACGCAACACGCGGCAATAGTTTGAATACAAGTGTCCTGCTTGTCTGTCTGACTGTTCGTTGGTTCAAGGTCCTCGTGCACAACGTTGACGTAGCGGTCACTTCAAATTCGATCCGTGCGCGTTAACTAGTTTCGGTCGCGTGTTGCAGTGTGCACTCCGAGTGCACTCTTCCTCTCTGGCGGCTGCTGTGCGGTTGTGCTCAAGGTGTTCTTACGTCCAACTCCGTAGCACCCCTTAATTTTTACGTTGAAGTCCGTCGTGAACGGTGAGTAACTCAATAAATAAAGCTTTTTTGCTGATTTATCGTCCCCAAGTAGCACGACCTGAGTGTTCCCTGAGCGTTCCGTGAGAGTTCCCTAAGAGTTCCCCGAGTGATCTCTGAGTGTTCTAACTATAGTGTCTATAGACACTTTGGGAACACTCAGGGAACGGTGGGAGAAAAAAATGCGCGCAGCCCCATTAAGCGATCTTATCATATGCCGCCCATTATCTGTTTTCCTACGGAGCTCAGTAGCGTTAAACGGAAATCTTATTCCGCACAATAACGATGACGCAATGTTCCAATTTACGAGGAACGATGTAGAAGGCACATAAATATTCATACGTTATATTAAGCGCAATTTTCACAGCAACATCTGTATAATTTGACGAGTACGTAATTAGAATCACAGTGCAAAAATTTCGGTAACGACATCGTTGGCTTCTTTCGTTGCCTGCAATCTCTCCTTCTGAATCCACCTTTGAATAGTTCCCTTGACGTCGGCGTGCGATACGCCGAGCTAAGCCTTCTCCATAATGGATTCTACATTTAACAAGTGGTGACTTTTTGTGGTCGAACATACCAACGGTGGCTGCGGCAACGGTGAGCAGGCAATGGAGCTACGATTGTTTACTCCTCCCCAGTTTATGGTTTTCGGCACTTCATCCATCTAATGTTTTCATAACATTCCGGGTGCACTCACCCATGGATGTACCGCCGACATTGCTGAGAAAGGTCACCTGGGTACCGTGGTTCGAGAAAATTGAATATACCAGCTGGGTATATACTTCTGCTTCTTCCAGCTTCATATTCGGCAGTTGCATTTCCCCTGTGGACTGCATCGGGAATCGCACGGGGAATTGTGCGGTGGATGACGTACCGGGAGCTGCATGTTGGAATCGTAGTGCATTCACTTCCAGCCGTAAGGCATGCAACTCCTCGCGGATTCAGATGTTTTAGAGAACTAGGTTCTCAATTAAACCTGGTGAACACGGTGATTATTTGTATTAAACGAAGTTACCTTTCAACTCTCTCACTTCTCTGGCTGTGTCGTTTTCGCACACTGCCTCACTGTGTGCTGCTGGTGGACTAACGATGGTGGAGCTAAATGCTTACTGATTGGCATTTTACTAATGACCTGCCTGGAAGCAATAGGGCTGGAGAAAGAGGGCAGGTTCTCCAGTGACCCCAATGCCCATCGTGGTTGAGATGGAGATGCGTGGGGCATACTCTCCAATTGTGGTGGTGGTGTGGAGAATAGTCGATATCGACGTTGTACACTGGGGATTTCCGTTCCTCTTCCACTTCATACGTGAAGTCAAAACGAACTGTAGCTCGTCTGCAAATGTGACATAAGGCGATTTCACTGTACCGTTTACATTTGCCACCGCGATCCATTATGTCAGTTGCGTCAGATGATGGTATGTCTGACAACTGTTCCAGTATTCGTTGGTATCTGTAAGCCAATTGCAAGTCATTCTAGAAAATGTTAGGAAAATCAAAAAGCGCATACCTGTTGCACGATGCATCTTGACTTCGTACAGCTTTGAACCAGTGGGTGCTGTCATTCCACCCTATAACAACTTGTGATGCTTCGTAGATGCCATTCCCGGGCAGAGCGCAAACCCTGGCTGCGTAATCCACGACCTGTGCACTATGCCCACGTGGAAGCATTGTGTCATTGCTCAAGAAAACGAAATGAATTTAGGTGGGATTTATCTTACTGGTAAAGTTCCAGGTGTGCATTACTGGGTAAAATACATAACTGTCCTTAAATGGTAGAAGCAGTCATTTACACGTTCACGGTCGTGGGTCGTCCACCTACACATATATAACCTTGTGTCCTAAATGTATAGTATGCTGGAACGCAACATCTTGTAAAAATTCGCAACAGGTTGCAAAACGCTGTATGCGAACGCGTCTTCCAGCCAAGGCGGTGATTACTGCGGGTAATCCATCCATCAGCACCACGTTGTTGGACTTGACGTCACAGCACATCACGCCTTCGTGAATGAACCTACCCTGTTTGTTCGCTGCTATAGGAATGGGTGTTGCCTTCGCATCATTCACGAGTGCGCTGTCATCTGGCAGCTGTACATCCATCCTTTCCATTTTGCGTCGGAAGATCTGCGAAGTGGGCATATTTGGTGATGGTACGAAACCGCGTAAAATTCTCATGTACGACTCAAATGGAAACGTCGAATAAGAGTCTAGCGGTCCGTACAGTCTGACGTCCCCACACAAGCGGCTGACACATTGGAAGTTGAACACAAGCTCAGATTCACCGTAGATAGCAGCGAACTGCACCAGTGATTTTCGCAACAAGAACTCCACGAAATCAACATAGTGGAGACACTACTTTGGACAGCAAAGTAGGTATATAGAAACTGAAGTTTGGAAAGTTTTCGTAGATTTTGTCATTTACCACTCCTTTCAACGCCACTGGGCCGATGTGCAATAGGAATTGCCGAAATTCCATAGCCTTCCAACGGTCGCAGTCCACCGTTGATCGACATTTCCTGGGGAACTCACAAGTCAAGGCTCCTCTCAGTCTCATCAACCTACTGTTCAACTGAGTTGTCTGCGATAATCCCAGACGGATTTTTCTTTCCGTTAGACCTGCTCTCCATAGGTTCATCAAGCGTTTCATCATTCCCTGGCACACCATGTGCATGTAATCTAGCGGGAAACAGGTTATCATGTCCACATGTAACCTTTCGAAAGGGGACTGACCAACGTGGTGTTCTTCTTGGCGTCGTGTCCTGAAGTCGTTGTCTGTTCGTAAGCGGTAATTGCTAGGTGTGAACACCATCTTTCGTTTAACGTACACTCCCGATGCTGTGGTTTTTCACCTGACGATAAAAGCTCTGGCTGGTACATCACCAACTACGCAATCCAAAACGACTTGCACATGGCGGTTATATGTTGACAGCAACAAACCATCCCTCAATACAATCGACAAGTCTCCTATCCAAATATTCTGCGACATTCACAGGTTTAGAAACACCGCAGAATAATTTCACAGCGAACACTGGTATTGAAGGGATGTCAGCCTTCCAAGGATGAGCCACAGTTGTAAACGTGAACTGTTGAAAAGGGTCACACCATCAGTATGCAGCAGAAGTCAGAGAGCATTCACATCTTCTGTCCACCGCCCACGTACGGCGTGGCTTATGCAATCAGTCAAATCAAAGTGGACGTATTCTCCACCCTCGATGAATGTAAATGCACACTCCCATGATGTTCTTAACAGAGTACGTGCATCCAACGGCAGCTGAGGCAACACTTCCCTCAAGTGACTGAGCATAATGCCGACGGCTTTTAAAGACAGGCGGGCCTCCACAGCAATCTCTCGGACAACTTTCGTGGGTGTCCTCTTTCTCTCTTTCGTACCGACGACGTCGTCTAAAATGATGGCAGTAGTGTTGAATGTCATTGTCACATACCTGTATCCCGCTCCACATAGGTGTATTATTGGTTATAACCAATAATTAGTGTGATCTTATAACACCACAGTAGGTCAGGCCATCTTATTGTACGTCGCCCTGTGGGAGTGTACACACGGGTGTGCGTCAACAGGTTGCTAACTGTGCGGAACGGTTGGTCTCCAAATATGGTGAAAGTGCAGTGTCATTCCGTCGGTGACATGCGTGCATTTCGCACTTCCTGTCAGCTGACAGGAACATGTTAGCATGTTACAGTGGACTTCTCACTCCTTAATCATAAGGGCTGAATGAGATATGGTATTGGAGTGTATGTGTGGACGTACAATTCAGTTCACAGGACAGATGACGGCCGGGAGTCAGAATGTCCAGGTTCTTTCGCCGATAAGCCCGGGGCTTTCGATGCTTCAACTTCAGGTTTTCTGAGGTGTCCTCCCGCATCCTCCCTACAACAGAGGAAAGGAGCATCCACTAGGGTATACGCATACAGAAGCGTCGTTGCTACTCGTGAGAAAGCGCATGCACATGAGAACGCTTCACCTTGCGACAGAAGACATGCACCCATACTCCTCGGTGTCTAGCCACCCTTGCGATCACTTACGTCCCAGTATCCGTACTCGTGAGTGCCTACCTGTACGTGCTAACGCATACATCTACCACTATTGGTGTATACATTCTTTGCAAACCAGCACGTGTGGCACATCTGCGCTCGTATAAGCTTGCACACAGTCGCTGGTCTAGTTTCATAGTATGCCCCGAATTGTCCGTGTGCAACGTAAGTAGTTAACAACAGTGAGACGGATGTTTCTAGTGTGTTCGTGTCAAATGCAAATCAACAAACACCAGCTAAATTCAGCGTGGACGGCATAGAGATCGAATATACTGAAATATCCCAAGAAATACATAAACATGAGGTGATGAGAAAAATACACATGTATGGGTATAGGTTTGACATCTCGCCCTCAGCGGAAGCGACCTTTCATAGGATAGGTACTGTCTCAAAGGAGGAACGGGTATATAGCTAGTCATGCTTCTGCACCGCATCCTGTTTTATATGGGCCGCTTTCTGTTTGTTTTTTCGTTGTAGTTTTTGGAGGTGTGAGTGTGTGTGCGTTAGTCAGCCCATTTCGCTCCTCCTAAATATTCTGGGCTGCGGGGTCGGGTGGGAGTGGTACCTGATTGACCTATTTCACCAGTTACGACCGCCGACCTGGATCACAATAACCGAAACGTAGTGGTTACTTCAAAGGAAACCAGGCTGCCACCTTATCACCACACCCTGGTCACAGGGTCATCTTTTTCTAGGGGTAGCATATTCGGAACACTGGCAGGTTAGCAGCATCGGCTTATAGCCCTGATCAGATACTAAATATCCGTATAGGGGATCGGTCCTTAGGCAGAGTTGCAAAAAATGAGGAAGAAAGGTGGATGAGAGCACTCACAGAGTGATGGATACAACAAGGGTTGACCGGAAACTAAGAATGAAAGGGGAAAGGCGTTAGTGGTGCTCGTAAGTGTTTCTAACTCGCTCTGGATCACTGCAGTTATGGCTAGGCGAACTATCAGGTTCCACTTACTACACCACGGCGCCACATGATTAACTGTTTTAAACAGGTACGCATACATATACGCGCGCAGACATCTTATAACGTGCTGGCTTGCAAGAGTATACTCATTCATTCGAGAACGCAAGACAATTGCTCACTGGCACTCACAAATATGAAATCGGGCAGACAGCAAACTACACTGATACTTCAAACAAACAGGCCCTGTAGACGAAAGATTATGGAATCTAGTTAATCCCTGTTATGGTTTTTGCCAGAACCTCAGATTCCTTTCTCGATTGTGAGAATTATTATCCTGTGACGTCAGCAAGGGCTGACGTTCTCCATCGTCCACTTAAGTTGAAACAACTGAGTTGAAGCCTCTGCTTACTCCCCCCACTCTTGATAAATGTCGCCACAGAATCATCTGAACCAGCACGCCTATTGCGTTTGAGAGTCAAAGTATAATAACGCACTTCAGATTTCGTAAGTGGTTCTAAATCTACCCATCAGGGTGCCGCATTGCAGATTTGTGGCAGTAACAGTAGAAGCAATGAGCCAACTAATTTGACCCCCACAGTGTTCCACCCTGCGCATAGAGATCGAATATGCTGAAATATCCCAAGAAATNGTGTGCCGTGTGCTTCACTGACGGCTTCACCGAGACGGACGCCCTGGGCTACTAGTACTGGTAAGCTTGAGGAGTCCACCAGTGCTCCCGGAAGTAAAAGTGGTTTGCATTTCCTTAACTTTCTCCCTTAGCCAAGCGCCACAATCGGTGATGAGTATGCGTCTCAGATTCCCACGGATTTCCTTGTTGAACTTTCATATGAGGGATGTTCCGTCTAACGTCTAACAACTTCCTGGATTTCCCCGAGATCCAGTGTTTGTTTAACGCATTTACCATCGGGCCACATGCCTTAGTATGTGCTTCACGAATGGCCTATGAAGTTTAACCCCGACAACTTCTAAGATGCTCGGGGTGACAACTACCACGCTTGTATTCTAGACTAGTTTGATACTTACGTTGTACGGCTGTTCTGGCGGGTTTCTCAACAGCCTACCGATACAGTCGGTGGGGCTGTTGCCCAGCGGAAGTAAGTGCAGAACAACATGCCAGTACATGGTTTGAATCTAGATAAGTGCTCCAATGAAAAGGGGTGCTGAATTGAGCCTAGGTACCCATAAGTAGGAATTATGTGGTCTATCTAAGGCTACGTCTGACTCGGGGAATGAGGAAACGAACTGTGACAATGACGCAACGAAGTCTAAAACAAGTGCTAGATAAACAAAGCTTATGCTCCTCACACGGTTGCAACAACCGCTCGCCATTATCCGAACAGTGCAATGCCAACCCAAACCTGCTACTTAAAGAAAATCGGCTTCACTAAGGCGTCCGACCTGGGTATTTGCATCATCGGTCAGAATGACTAAGAATGGTCCAGTTGGAATGATGGACATCTTTGACATCGGTATCACTACAGTCAGCTGGAGCATAATCCGACAGTGGAAAGACTTCTGAAGATTTGGCTTGGGGCACTGGCCCTAACGTAACCTGGCCGAGAATCTGCTGCTAACGGCATTTCCGTCTGTAAATGTGGCTGCGATCGTTGTCCTGGCCAGTAGTGACAGTCGTGGAGCCATCCGAAGTAGGCAGAGCAGGTGATGTCAGTTTGACTCGTTGACTCGTTGAAGTGCAACAGACATGACATTCAACGAGACCAACGTCCATACGTCCATATCTTTCAAGATGCGAAAATTGAAAACACCTGAATTACTTCACATTCTAAGTTTAATCAAGAGACGAGGGAAGCCGGGGCTGTTTAATAAAAAGTAGGACTTACCTGAATGGTGTTACTGTGATTATCCGTATCTCTTGTGGGATCGGTATGGTAGTTCCTAGAAATGAAGGTCGGGATGGGTCTGAGAGCTAAATTGGATAGGATAGTGGGAGAAGGTTCGAGGGTAGCAGGTTTTCGCCTGTTCACCAACAGCAGATACGGCGACCTGATTTACACCGGTTGACGGCTGATACGGTTTGGAATTATGGGTATTGAGTGTTCGTGGTTGCATGTGGGATGCGCTATTGCCAGGATGCCGTGACCGAGATAGGGATTTGGTTCGGGTTACTCATCCAAGGCTTTTAGTTCAGAAGCGTGTGCCGTAGGGTAGCGCGTGGAGGGCAGTTTACTAAAATTAATACTTCGCGAAAAACGTACCAGCCTCTCTGCAACCTTCAACCTCGCGGACCAGGAGACTGCAGTTCATTGGACCTGTATCTGTTGGCTTATTTGGCGGATGACTGTCGGTATGGTCGTCATACAGTCGTATAGTTCAGTTAGTCTTTGAGATGCGCAAGCCGTCACACCGCGCTAAGATCCAGTTGGTTGGTTGAAAAGTAATTGCGGATGAAACGGGGAGCGCATATGACGATATTGACAGCGATATAGGGATTCTGTTCGTCACTAATGCACACAAATCCTTCAGGAAACACGGCATAATGGTTCCTAACCTTGTATTTCGTAATCTAGATCGATTGCTATTATAGTTTTCCTGTCTGCTAAAGGCCGCTTAAAAATATTGCGACAGTGCTGACGCGAACGTAACTACCTCCAGACTCTGCGGCGGTGCACGTACGTCTAAAACCTGGTCTTCCTTACGTTGAGAGAACTCGAAGAAGGGAGTTAGCGAATCCTGACTGTGCATGCTGACCGGTGTTTAACACAACATAGCCTACTAGAATATGAGCGTCGTTTTTTCCCCACCAGGTGCTCTTCCTGAACATGTAATGTGCCAGCTATGTTTTCATTTTAAAGCTGCTCTTGGTTACCATTTTCTACCTCAGCTCTGATACTAGAACAGTTTTTCACATCTCAACAGCATCGTGCTACGCTGTGATTTTGCGCATCGAGACCAGCAATTAAAAACTGTTGTTTTCTGCTTCCGTTAACAATTCGTCGTTGTTTGAGTTTTAATCAAAATTTAGTAAGTTTGCAACATCTCCCAACTGCAACCCAAGTTATACGAAGGACCTAGTCACGGTGGCTCTGTTGACTTATGTGACGTTCTCGGTGCTCAAATTGACGAGAATAAATAATTTTGGGCCTACAAAGTTAGACTTCCACAAGTCTGAGTATGCGCTGCAGCGCGGATTCTCCGATGACTGTTTACCAATACAACCGTTGATCTAGAGCTTTTTGAGATGCATGAAGGCCGAGAAAATTAGTTGACGGACCAGACCGTATGCGAGACATTCAGTGGTAAGTTTCATTTCATTGTCCACCTGTGACTTCTTAAGACGTTCTCCCAAAGGCCGCCCGAGTACGGTGTATTTCTGACCAGATTATCAGTCAAATCGTTTGTGTATCGGGGTGAGCAGAAGGACAAAAGTAAATCTTTGTCGTACACGTCTTGCTCTTCACGACTTCGCTGTTAAGAGCGTCTGTTTCCATTCACATGTGGGCGGTGTTCCCGCTTCCTGTATGTTCCAATCCACTAGCTTGTGATTGACAGAATCGAAAGCTTCCTGAACATCTAGGTGACACTATCTAAAAAACAGCAGCAAATTGTTAGGGCAAGATCATTCAGAAAGTCATTTTGAGAGGCTTAAATATCCTCGTGCGCAAGGGAACGTAAATTTCCCCCCGTAGTGTAGTTTCACAAGTTTTTGTGGTGACACTAATCAGGCTTACCGGCCAATACCTTTCAGTTTCTGCTCGATCACCATTTTTGGATGTGAAAATTAAGATGACTTCCTAACTCCTCACGACTACACTGGCATATAGTGTGAGGTCGAACATACAAGTGTAAAGCTAAGACTAAGGTTTCACATAGCTGGACATATGCAATCTGACCCCGCTGACTTCCTGCTGTTTAACGTGGTTATCATTTGGGGACGTAGTCACGACGGCGATTAGCATGAGACTCAGAGGACCGCATACTCGGTCGAAAACCGGTTTGATAGTTGGATTTGAACACGTCTGCCACGTCCCTGTCGATGGTCATGGTTACTCCATTATGGGCAAGTCTCCTTTCCTAAGAGGAGCTGGCTTTGGTATAGCCGTAAAACCACTTCGGGTTCTTTTTGATATCATACCAGACAGCTTGATTAACAGGCGAACACCACTTTTTATTTGCTCTGTCGGGAGTATGTATTACATACATTGAGCGTGAAATCACCTATTGAAGTGACAAACGTACCTCAGTGTATCAGAAGGAAACACCCATTGTGAAAGGTAAGGAAACAGAAGAACTTAGAGGGAGAATAAAGAAAAATTACATCGACGCACACAGATTCGCAACACGAACATCATTGGCTTCTGCCTTTGGCTATATCGAACGTCATCCGCAGCCAAGAAGCCGGGAGCGGCCTATTGAAACAAGCTTCAATGTGATTGCCTTCATACTCCAAACCTAAGTCGAGCGCTGGCCACCATATTGCCGATTACAGCCCAACCCACCAATAAAAAACAAACACGAGTTCACAGGCGGTGAGTTGGCATTAGCCAGATGCGGCGGAGTCAACGAAGCTTGTGAGAGGGGATCAGCGTGCTCAAGGGTCGACAGGGTCTATCATTCTCGAGGGTAAGACGGTTGGTTGAGCGTATATTTGTCGCATCACTAGGCGTTTGTTGGGAAGTATTCGTAAGCACTGCCCGGCGTGGCTTCGCTCCGGAATAACAAAGAACAATAACTCATCCATTCTGGCCCACCTAGTTGACTGTGACCGTCACACAGACACGGATAGAGCGTTTCTATTCACGGAAACCAAAATTCTTTCACAGAAAGCCTGAGGTCATGCTGACTTCACAAATGGCTCAAAGCGTCAAACGCCACTCGTATGTTGACTACACGACGTGATCTCACCAAATACCCCACGTGCTCTACGGGCCAATTGCGTCTACCTCAAACATTTGAAGCCTCTCTTACTGGATATACGATTTCCAAACTATGCGTTTGTACCGGAACACTCTCTTGACCTTGGATCAGAACCTAGGTTCCCGGCCTCCTCCAACTCGGTTTCCAGAATCGTTCTGTTATACGATCTGAATGGTTCTTGACGTAACTACCACAGGGTGTCGGTTTTCTCTGCGGAGTCCCGATGGCTCTCATTGATAATCAAAATTACGATCATGGCACCCTTTAGCCACTGGATTTGTCCGTATAGATTTTGTCCTCAGAATCGCCGTATACACGTTTCTCCGATTCTTGAATCAGGTTCTACTAAAACTGCTTTTTACTTTCGTTTCCGTTGACGATATACTCGTTGCGGGAGACGACGTTTAAGAACATGTGTATAACTTGTTGCACAACATGCAGCGCCCTTTGTGGGTAGCAGCATTGACCATTGTGCCATTGACCACACATATGTAAACGCTCACCCACAATCAGGAACACACCCTCCTGGCGAGCTTTGACAAGAGGTGAACTCAAGTGCGTTACTTCAGTTCAAGGAGTTGGCTGAAAATTTTGTGGGAATGCAGAAGCCGCGCTCTGTTGTGGGTGTTGGGAAGGTTACATTTAATAGCCTATTCAGGTATCTTTCTTGTCGTGATTTGACGTTGCCCAAATATATACTCTTTTATCACAGTATACTCGTAATATTCCATCTCGGTTTATGGTTTGGATCAACTAGTCCGTCTTTCGAAAATATGAACGTACGCCTCAGCTCTTACAATAAGTTGATGCATCTGCATTCAGTTGGTTGGGAGTAAACAAAAAGTAGAACAGAGTAAATGCGCGTCTTTACTTTAGTTGTGAACCAGCTTTTTAGGAGCGTTGCGAATTAGTTGTATTTTACACCGTTTGCGACTGCTCAAAATGGTTGCGATACCCCGAGAAAGTTACGTCCAAATGCATTTGTAGCAGATAACACGCAGAACCTAGGTCGAACTAATTATTATGCTGAAACCTACGTTGCTCTAGTTAAGACATCAAACCGATGTTCTAACTCACGTCGTCTACGGCGCAAGCATGATTTGACTTTCGCTGAAGAGTCGAGAGTAGAATACCATTGTACGAGCAGCTTCGTTATACGATGCCTATCATATTTTTTTTCGCACGGAGGTAATCGAGTGTCAGTTTTCGTCCGTTGGTGTAGTCGAAGCGCTGGTGGTGACGCGCGGTGGGAAAATCGTGTCAGCAATGATGAAGTTCGCCGACGTATATTCGGAACGAATAGACTGTTCACTGCTCAGCATAATGGTCTTGTCTAACAGGCTTTGTTGTCTTGGCCACATCTCAGGAATGAAAGCTCACCTCCTGCTTACTTGCGAGTGGTCGATTAGGCTGGATGCAGCAACTTGGTGTCCAGCGTACGGCCTGTATTCGGGGTATGAAGGCACGGAGATTGATGCTATGGTGGATCGTTCGAGGCTTCGGGCCTAGGATCGGTAGTCCAATTAAGTCATTTGGTAAGAACGTTATCTGATACAGTGAAGAACACAAGTTGGGGGTGTTCATGTCGGGACTCTCTTGGTCCACTGATTCAGCATCTTTTTACCTTTTCTCGGCCCCTATCTTTTCTTCGTCTTATGTAATCCACAGCTTTTCTTTTTGTCTTGGCGCGTTCACCGTTTTGTGTTGTTAGTCGTGTTATATGTATGCATATATTTAAATTTCTATACGAAAGAATGTTTCTTTATTTGAAACAATATTAGTCACACTAATTGTTTCGTCGTTCAAGCGACTTAATTTGTAATCGTGCAGAACCGCAGCTTATCATTAAATCGCTGTTGGTCAAGTGTCGTAGCACTTCCGTTGAATATCTTGTTTGTCCACGGTCGTCTGGTGGTATGAATTGTCACGTGGTTGATTGACTTACTAGTATTATGTCTGTTTCCTGTGCCCATAACTCTATTCACAATGCTGCCTGTCATTGCCGAAACACTCACTTTTCTTTTACGTTCCAGACTTAACTGTCAAAATGTCATCGGTAACATGCTTCTTCTTGGGACGCGTTCATTACACACCGTCTTTAGTACTTCAGAAGGCGATTGTTCACTTACTGAAAGCTGCAAGAAATCCCTTTCAACACACCATTCTTATGTTGGAACATTGTCCTGTTTACACAGTTGGAGTTCGCTCCAGAGATCCTGAAAACGACTATTCCAAAAATGGGATAGCAAAGTTGGAGCGTCTGGGCGCAGAGTTTGTCAAGTGAGCTTGTTTTGCTTTAGGATTACTAGTAATAGCATGCTGTTCATCGTTCCAACTATTCCTGGGGTCCACTTTATCACTAACATTGAACCGCGGTCAATCGAATGGTCATGTCCACTTTTTGACCGTGCTAATTTTCGTTTATCTGTTGCCATCTGCCATACCAGTTGATGTCGAGTTTGCTCATGGTTGTTCCCATTTTAGAACGGACCGCGGTGGTCTGATTACTTATCATGGCCCCGGTCAGTTGGTTGCCTATCCGATTATCAATTTGAGGTGCAAGTCTCTGATTGGCCGTGGACTTCGCTGGTACATCGGTGCACTGGAACACGCAGGCGTATGCTTGTGCGAACAGTTTGGGCTGGAGGCCACCCCGGGTGGACGCGGAGATGTTGGTGTGTGGCTGAGTCCATCTAAGAAGATCATGGCAATCGGTGAGAGCAGTTTGGTAGTGGCTGATATGTATGTCTGAATTACGTGTGCGTGTTGTCACCGTGATGAAGTGGTCTCAGAGGATGAAATCGAGGACATCACTGCATGGCTTCCGCATTGAGGTCTGTTTATAGTTCGCACTGTTGTCAGAAATGACAGAACCCGAGCCAGTGGCACTCGTTTGGTTGGGGCTTCCACTCGGTTTAGTTTTTTCGTTTGGTGTTTGCGTTCCATTCGATTGGCTACTCCTCGTGTAGTGTAATTTGTTAGGACACGAGCAGTCAGTTGCACCTTAATAGCAAAAGATCGATCTTAATCTACAGTCAGCTCGTAGAGTAAATATGCCATATCACTTGATAGTGACTCGTTTGTCAAACCATCGTACTTATTATCAGCAGCACTCCATAAACTGCTGGTTATGTGTTAAACAATTAATATCTATGACGCAGCGTCTGCCTAGCTTGATTTCGTCTATCCTTTTTTGTTCGCTGCACAACTGACTAGTTATCGATTCATTTGGTATTCAGTGAACATGTTAGTGCTATTCACTATACCATTCGTTTTTTCGTTTATACGTCTGTCGGTTTTCCACAACTATTCTTTCTGTGCATAAATTCACTTACTAACAGTTTCATTGCGTTGTTTCAGCCAGGCATACATCAGAGTGAATCCATAACGTACCATGGCTTAGCGTTGAATTGTTCCAACGAGCCACTGGACTGGTTACGCATTATTGTCCCGTGTGGCCTAGCTGGCCGGGATGTGACCTCTTTGGCCGAGGTGTGTCAGCGCAATGTGACCATTGATGAGGTGATTCCTCAGTTTGCCGTATGTCTTATAAACAGTCTCTTCGGTCCCGAGGAATCCAGACCTACCGATTTCAGAGTGTCTTTCCGAAACGATCTAGCTGCGGATTGGTCTGGCACGTGCCCCTCAGTTTCGAAAAGCACCTCCCCTTTGCCTCACTCTTGGACTGAAGCTTCCAATGTGATTCTAGAAGAGGTTAAATTCAGGACACTACGCCCGATTTCTCCATGAATCCATATTTCATACCCTTATGCCAAACCTGATATATTATTTGCTTCTATTTTTCTTTTAGTTATCTTGTATATTTTACAGTATGCTTGAAAATGATTAAAAACAACTCACGTCATAGTTTCTTGCAACACCGTCTATTTTTTGGTGTGGATCGATGCTTCTCATGGTTAGCACGATCTCCCGGTTATCTTTGTTACAGGTTGGTGTCGGCAGCTATAGGCGACGCTTGTTCGCTAAAGCGATATGGCTATCATTGTGTTTATGTCCTGCTACTGGCGCTTTACTTTCGCTTATAGCTGTGTTGTTTGTTTGCAAGGCATAGACGCCTTCGTGTCGAATATTTGGTTATAAACATGGTCGTTTGATGGTTAGGTCCCCCACACTTTTTTTCTTTGACCGGGGCGTGCTTTTTTTCTTCATAGTTGCATAGCTATCAAACGTAGGCATGAACAACTAACGTATTGTTGTTTAGGATGGTGATTATGTGAACTCCGTTCGTTTGTCAAGTCCAAGTGACGATGAAGCCGGTCGCCTTGCTCGAAATTACGAATGCTATTGTAGAAATAAGATGTTCATATTTCTGGTGATCCTCAAGTGATCAGGTCTGACTGCAGCTATTTATCTTCAGTGTCCTTCATGGCTCTGTTTCGTTCGTTATGACCACTTCTGTTGATATCATACAAAACTTCCCCAGGCATTCCAGTTTGTTCTTGTGATGAAGAATTTGCGACGAAATGAAAAGACCGTATTTCATGTGATGGTTTGCTCTATGTTCTCAAATGGTTCACCTCGTACAGCCACTGCTAATATTCGGCATAGTTTACCTAGAGTAGTCGTGCGTTAAGTGTAGAGTTTACAGTACTTACATGCAATCCATATTGGTCCTTACTTTGTAACCTCGGCGCATTCCGGGTGGAGCTCAGAAATGATAGCATTCAGTTACGAATGTTTCTTTCTGGTTGATCTGGATGCAACTGGTTTGTGACCTGAACGAATATACAGTCCGTTGGCACGTATTTTGGGATTCTCTACAGTGGTGATTGATAACCCGGATGTTCAGCGCGAATAGTTTATCTGGGTGGGACCGTTAACCTATTATGTTAGTGGAGCACCTTGCTTATTGGGATTTGTTTAACGAGGTTACCAAAGATCGGAAGTAGACGAAGGGCTTTTTATTCCTTCTGTTTGGTTATGGCATATGGTCTTCCATGTTTAACTCTGCGTGATCGATTTCACCGTTGTTCAGAAGTTGCCATCAATTTTACTTTACATAAAAATTGCGCCAGCTTGGTTGGAGTGTGTTGTTCCTAACTACTTTCGCCTACACTTAAAGAAGTCAAGAAATGATGGTGCTATTTGTTGCGTTCCTCAGATTATTTATTGAAAACAACCTTCTAGGGCTAACAATTGCGGGCTTGTTGAACGAAAAGCAGTCGAGGAAGTTATCTCATATTTACGACCAGTCTATTATCTGTGCTGCGACGCGAAGCTTGCTATCCGCCGTTTTCGTTCGGGCTCTGTGAAATTCTAACTAACGTAACCCACACGGCAACGTGAATCAATCGGGTGGTCATTGGCAGTCACGAGGTTGCTGTGTCTTATGTCAGTCGACTGCTACTTTATAAGTCAAACTTTCGCCAAAAAAATTTGGTGATCCCAGCGTTTCCCCTTTGATCGCGGATGACCGGATAGTGGTACGCCTACAGGTAATGACTACATTTACGGAAATCATTCGTCGCAGGTTGTTTGGCACCGCGTCTGTGCTGCAAACAAACGCAGGGTCAAGGATAAACTATGAACAATCTCCTTACTGAAGACGTCTGCATAGTGTTGAGAATCGCTACCTTCCGGAACGAAAGCAAAAGTCAGTCTTTGTGGCACAAAGCAAATCTCGGTTTATTGAGTTTTTATTGGTTATTTCATGGACTAGACGCATCGGTAAAATGAAGACTTACAATTGGAGTTGACGCTCTCGCTTTCTCATTGGTCGGCTCGACTTCGCTTGACGCGTGACGCACTTAAACAACTTGTTTTACTCTGGTGCCCGTTATAACAAAGTCCGATGCTGGAGCAGCGTGCCGTGCTGATTGGTCCCCGCGCTGACACACAAGTCTGTTCGTGTTTTCGACACTGATTGACCGTAGACTTCTGCGAATCAATGGTTGACTTCGTATCGATGCTTTCGTCCAATCCAGTCCCTTTACACAGGTGGGTGAGGTCGAGCTGAATCGGAATAAGCATATGGTGAGTATCTTCAATTCCACTGATTTAAAAAAAATGTTCGGGAATATTTGTAGTTTGGATATGAAATAATGAAGGTGTTATTGGACTGGGCCATCCATTTTTATTTGACGCAAATAGTAGTGTCAAATCAGGCAAACTTTT
This sequence comes from Paragonimus westermani, assembly GCA_008508345.1. Taxonomy (NCBI): domain Eukaryota; kingdom Metazoa; phylum Platyhelminthes; class Trematoda; order Plagiorchiida; family Troglotrematidae; genus Paragonimus; species Paragonimus westermani. Next base: position 27,693 of record QNGE01006574.1, read on the forward strand.
ATGCAGTGGCGTATGAGTATGGCGGCCAAAGTTTAATCACACAAGATCGGGTAGGTTAACGAAGCAGCCTGTCAGACTTTTCCGTATATGAAACTTAATTGGCTAGTAAACATTATAGGCATATAGTGACCGATCTTCGCAAGATTTCGTGCCTGCGGACAGTGACTTTTCTTTCGTGCTACTGAAGTGGAAGTGAATTGGTAGAATTCGGAAGAAGGGCGTGGACTTCACCAGATAGTGCTCTCTAACCAACTTGTTGCACACGACCTAATAACTGCCTAATAATTGTAGCGCTGACCATTTTTGCACCAGAGCCAGTGGTCTTTAGAAAAATCGTGTAGACCGTCTCGCTAACCCGTTTGGAGATAACCACGGAAGAGCTGCGCAACCACTTATAGGAAAGTATGTATTATTAAGAAAGTAGATGTGCATGCATAATTTCGGTTAGTCACAGCAAGTGACCAGCTAGGCCCGTGAGATTTTGGGCATTTCGGAGCAGCCACCTTGACTTGGACCATGCTGTTCTGCATGGTCATTTTCTTTTGTGATTTACTCATAGGTCATCCATCTGTAAATATGAAGTGGTTAATTGGCCTTCGATGAAGGAGAGTGTTATGAACTCGTAGCAGGAGGAATTGGTTTGACTCAGTTGATGGGAGCGGACGAATATTGGGCACGAGTTGCAACACCTGTGAAAACTTGTTGTGAAGTGATGTGTTCCCAAGGAGGTTTGCAACTGAAACTCACATCGGTATACCTTGTGAGTAAGCGTCGCTCAATACCACCCGGTTCTGAATATGATAACGACCGATCAGGAACTTGCGCGAAGACCGTGAGCACCACTTGGTTGAACGGTGGAGAGAGATGGAACGAGCCTTTTATCTGGGAATTGCAAGAAGTTTTTTTATACCATGATTGGTAGTTGTACGCGAGGTTGTAAGCGAGGTCCCATGTGAAGATCATTCCCTGATCACTAGCCAGTCTTGCCAACTTGACAGCTGGGCTAAGAATTTTGAGGAACAGTTCAGCTGGCCTCAACCGGACGATGAACACGACGGGACTCAACATATCGGTTACCACGTTCCAGGCAGTCATCCGTCGGATCCACTAATGGCTTTGGGCTTAAGTTATTGAAGCGCAACAAGGCTCCTGTGCCAGGTCTCTTTTCAAGGATAATGAAAGAGAGTTTGACGTCAGAACTGACAAAATTCCTTTAAATGGTTTGGAAAACTCAAGAGATACTTCATGGTTGAGGCTTATCACCAGTAATCCCTGTTTTTAAAAAGGCAATCCGAAGTTTATGTGACAGTCGCGGAGGCCTCAGTCTAGCGTCTGTTGCGTCCATGCTATTCACTGTTTCCATTTTATTTCGACTCATCAAGCCCAGAGCAAGTCGGATACCGAAGGAACAAGTGGGATTCTGGTCCGATTGAGAGTGCGTAGATCATATTTTGAATTTGCGACAGATCTTGAAGTACCGGCAGCTGAGAGTTATGGTAATTTTGAAACTTAGTGGCGGCTTTAGATTCAGTTTTCCGCAATGTCCTCTGGACTTGCCTCCTTCGTAAGACAGTTCCAGGGGAATACGCGAATCTATTGAGACCACTGTATGCCCATTGTGCAAGCAGGGTAAGGGTTTATGGACAACCGTTTTGGGCGTTCTTCACTTCTATTGGTGTCCGTCAGGAATGACCGATCTTCCTGTTCAATTTTGTCGTATGACACTCCGGAAGGTGCACTTGAGGACTCCAGTGAGTTTGGTATTGAGCTTCCTGGGGCTAGATTGGTCGAAGTGGAGCATGCCGAAGACATGCAGACTGTGCTGAACAAGGTGAGTGACCGTGCTGGTTTGTATGGAATTCGCTTCACACCTTCAAAGTACGAAGTACTGCTTCGTGACTGGGCTATTCCCACTCCTACCTTTATTGCAGGTGATCCGCTCTAGACTATGGATATTTTCACATACTTGGGTAGCACTGTTGTCAGCTACAATGTTTATTAGTAGTGTAGTGGTAATACTGCTGATGAGATATCACCGTGTTTAACAGGCACGGGTTTCGTTTGTCACCCTGTGTCATATGCGGTATGAAAAGGACGTTCGGTTGTCACCAAAAGGAAGGATATGTGATATTTGTCTGAATTCTCTTTTTCTCTATTGTTTGGAAGCCTGGCCTGTTCGCAACGGTGTCAACGGACTTGCTTTGTTTGACCAACGTTGTCTCCACCAATTAGCCCACGTTAAATGGACGTCAATTGGGCAAGGAATCACGCCGCACAACTTGCAATAGTTGCACTGTGTTTTATTGGTCCAGTTCATTAGAACCTCAAGAATTCAAATATGTGATGTCATCCTTTTGAATTGAACACCATTCACATTTGATAGTTTTTGGGTACAAATGTTCTTTATTCGGCTCCACTAGAAAAGGAGTACACTGGTCGGGCATATTTAACGTTAGAGGTCATTTTTAGTGCACATCTTTTCCACGCGGCAGGTGTAAACCACAGTCCACTTTTTGGGGAGACAACAGGGTTAATCAGTGCGCCATAAACCTAACGTTTTGCGTAACAGAACTGTAGCGTCTAAAGGCTCGGACACATTTTTGCGAGTAATGCTCATACATGGTATCCGTCTTGCGAACTCCATTTTGTGATTTTGCAGCCAAGACTTCTCAGTCATGATATCTCCTCCAAATGTTTTTACTCGATGTTGGGTAATCGGTTTTCGATCA
>QNGE01006575.1:0-30385 GCA_008508345.1 Paragonimus westermani
GCGTAACTCGGTGTGAACTTGGATCGCTAGCGAACGATTCAACATCCTCTGCTCCTTTCAACACCACGGGCATGGTGTACAACAGCAACAAACGAAACTCCGAACGGCCGTTATCCACCGCGGATCGACATTTCCTCGGGAACCTAAGTCACAGGGCCTTTTAATTTAACGATTTCACTGATCAGTTGCTTCAGTTGGATCCGCTCCCCGTAGTTCCCGCGAACGTCTCCCTACTCCAAGGCACACTATGTGCATGAAATCACACGGAGCAGTCAAGCGTTCTTATCGCAAACTGAAAGCAGTTCTCGCCAACGTAGACGTAGTCCTTCGGACAAAATACCTGTCAATGATTTTACTCACTATCCGTGTGGCTGCAGGGTAGATTTTTAAGCCCTTAGAGCCGAACCTCTGTAATGTCAGCCGCTGCGTATTCCTAGCACTTACTCCTTGTTCACCGTATACGTTACTCTTTATGATGCTTCCTGCGTCACCCACCTCGCATTGCATATGTGCTGTTCACGTGTAACAGACGACCGAGAACAGGACGGCAATGTATTTGTTTCAATACGCTAACACGGTTGTAAACACGTGTTTCTTTGCGCGGGTGCTTCAAGAAGCTTGCCTAAGTGACCCGGAAAAGGATTCTTCGAAATGCGCCAACCATGAAACTGCTTTTGTGTAACCTGGTGCCAAGGCAGTCAGTACACGTTCAGCGTTGACCCTCTGGAGCCTGCCTACTTCGAGGGTACTGAGAAAACTTCCAAAGTTAACCCTTAGTCCGAGGCCAGGCCGTTAGCTGCTTCCGAGCAACCTCACCCCAGCTCGTCACGAAAAATGGACGCCTCCGCTCCACCGGAGGGGAGAACAGCCACTACAGCACGTTCGGGCTGTGGGGCGAACTGGCACATACGTCTCATACGGGTGTTATTTTGTTTCGGCATCGAAAAGTCCAAAAAATTCGCAAACAGCTGGACGAAACGAAATCGTACACGCTCCAAAAATCACGAAGAAGCTTTCGGTTCAGGTCCTTGCTTATTGGGTTTGGCCAGGTGAGGTCACTCATTGCCCACTTGCTATACCCATTTCTTTTCGCTTCGCGCCTTCGTCTGATCACCTAGGGCTGGCGTCGACTGAAATTCCAAACTTGAACACGGCTGTGTAACACGTGTTCTCTACCCCAGAACTTCAGTGCACGGGGTTAGCCCCTATTCGTCTCGACACCGTGGTGGATGACACGCGAGTGAGACCACGCTTATAAATGTTATCATTGGTGCTGCTCCATTTTCGGCTTCTGGAGTTTACATTGCCTTCAACAAAACGGTGCATTACGAAGTAAGCCAGGACAAGTGTTGCGGACGCGTTCTCACTTTTACAAATGTTCGATGTACTTTTATCTTATCGCCTACTTGTTGGTCTTACCAACCAGTGGTAATTCAGTTAAGTAGGATCAACAGGTTTTTGCTTTCCGATTGATTGATTATCAGGCTGGTCACAATTATGGTTACCATTGTTGGAGCAGTTGTTTGCGGTTAGTGTTCGATGAGTTTTGTGTTCATAGGATGTTGGTGACCATGTTCTCTGCCCTATTTATTCTCTTCCCATTGGTTCGTCTCCTCACGTTGGAATTCTTCTTGATAATTGTTTCGAGTCATTCTTTCAGGCTGACACTGTAACATTCAGACCAGCTGTTCCCGCTCTGGCTGTCCGCAGCACTTGTGGCCCGAATCTAGAGAAATATGGAGGCACTGCGGAGCAGCGTTCTTCCGAAGTAGGGGTTCTAACAACAGTCCTGAAAAGAGGAACAATACGAACAAGCATGAGTCGGAGGCCCAGTGAGCCATGCACACGGCTTACACAAACGAAAGCTAAAACGGCACTGACAGCACGGCAGCACGCCCCGTTACACAAGTCAAATTCACCCCGTGCGCGCTCGCTGGTTCTGGTTGCGCGTCACAAGACGACCACTCGAGTTACTTGCGTGACGAATCAATTCGCTCATCAATGTTTATCTTGATGTTTTACTGATTCTTGATATCTTTCACTTTAGAGACTTGTTTGTGCTTATGCTTTCTTCCTTACTTTTCCTTATCGGAGCTCTTGTTTATATGTACCCTGGTTCAATTCGCACTGAACCGCTTTGTCATTACGCGACTGTTGAATTTGATCATATTTACGTGGACCGCTAATCTCGAAGCTCTGGTGGACTCACTACCGAGGTTTGTTGTTATTTTCCTTTATTTAATTTATCAGAATGTTCATAAACACTAGCATCTTGTTGATAAGAAAATCGTCAGTACGACCGTTTGCTCTTTTGGCTCCGAATCGGTTGCTCGACGGGCTCAGAATTTATAGAAGCCAGTCGCTCACACACGCTACTATACTGGATCCAGCTTATCGGTAGACGTTGCGAGTATACTAAGCGTTGCTCGAACAACCACTAGGCGTCTGGCATCAACAACCATGACTCAGTCGTTTTACTCATCTACTGAGTGGCAGAAATCCTGTTTCGCCCCCGAGTCTCGCGCTCTGATTCCGCACTCTTGGTAGAGCTACGGCATTTGGTGACGGTTGATGTCAGGTCACTATCATCGTGTCACTATCAATTGAGGATGCTCAGAGGCCTCTTCAGCAACAGTGCGGACAGTAAGGAACCACTCAGTTGGTAGTGACTAAAACTACGGCCTAGAAAGTGACAGTACAGTAGAGCTCAACAGTTGCCGACGCAGTGTCTACAGCAGAATAATTGGTCAACAGCATAACGGTACGCAACTCAATCGGACAGAGGGATCACGTTCAAAACTTGATGCAGTCGTTACGAGGACTCATTCGTGGGGGACGCAACAGGCTTAGATGATAGCGTCCAAGTCCGATTACTCCTTCGCAAGCTTAGGTCAATGGAACACGCTCAGTATTGTAATTGCCTTCTACCAAATAACCCACGTGGACGTCTTTGCGCGGAGATTGTACGGCGTTTGGTTCACATTTTCAGCGGATGTGTTATCATTGAACACTCGATTCAAGTGCGTGTAACTCAGCAAACCATGCTCAGAGGATTTCCTAGCATTCGCCCTTATGGTCAACAGTATGAGACGATTAAACTTTCAAATCTCGCTAACGATCAGTTTAAATGCTCAAGTTTTTGAGTGACCTAGGATCAGATATCCGTAAATATATCTTATCGCACCTTGAACAGAACCCAGACGGGATATTGAAAACTGTGGCAGATGAATTCCACCGATTAATGGGTCTCAGATACAATGCCAGATTGGTTGAAGAAAAGTGAAACAGTGACAAAAACGTCAACAAGCGTGTTATCAATGAAGCGAGTAGTATCCAGTAAACAGAATTCACAGCTAGACTGCTCAAAGTGCGTTGATATTGTGGAGAATGGCATTTGTGCGAGTTTGTAAATTCCAAACTCTTATGTCAACAAGTTGTGAAAGATGGTCATGAAGAAATTCGTTGTAGGATAACATCCTCATCCGGGCGTTTACGAAGGCCCTCAGGAATGTCACCAATTATGATTGTCCACCTTTGCCGCATTTGATGGTAATGTTTCGAGGGGCAGAAGATATGTTGACATTCCGCAGAATGGTACGAATGCGCGCCAACAAGTGTATACGGCCTCTGGTATTACACTTTTCTCAGAGAAAACTTGGGGTAGTTTACCCACCAGCACACGTGCATACCGATCATGCTGTATGAAACGCTTCGAAAACTGAAATTCCACTTGTGGGAATGGTAACATGTGGGTTTCGGCCCAGCAATTTACATGCTATTGGTGTTTGTTACATCGTAGAGGATCTTAAATCAAATATGTTAGGTACAGACTGGATTGATGAACTGGGATTACTCGACGGGTCATTGAATTCACTCCTTGGTCAGGCCTGCCAGCTTACTAAAATTATACCGGCCCGTCAGACGCCAAATTCGTTGGTTGACGCGGACCTAAAAGCGAAAAGGACTTCACAGTTGCTGGGACAGAATCATAGCCCTTTTGAAGATGGCGTTGGTCGGAGTACACGGGCGGAGGTTACTATAGCCCTCGACTCGCCCTCCCACGCGCCCTATCACTTGACAAGCTGACTAGTCTAAGTGATGCTCATTGCCCCAACCTGCATATGCCCGTTCACCGGTCCGACAGCTCTCTTCCATACCCGTGCGCACGCACGCGCGTCGTCACCATCTGCGCAATGAGCCGATTGGAACGCTCCAATTGGGTGTGATTTCGTGCGGTCGATACACAGGCATGCATGACGCGGTCGGACCCGGATCGGAACACAACTGCACCAGACACCAAAAACAACACAACTGACTGCCAACTGAACAGGACAGGACACGGTCCAGACGAGCGCTACTGCATTAAGCTTGTACACCAAAATCCCAACAATGAAGATCCAATCCATTGACTTGACCTTTTGATCGACTATCTTTGAGATATCATTATTTGTTAGTGCGTACTCAAGCTATCACGGTTAAGAATTCCACTGCATTACCTTGTACTTTCGACCAGGTAAAAAGCTAACTCTCCGTTCAAAAATCCGATTCCGTATGTAGATAGTGTCTCTCTGGAGGATGAGTTGAACCGGTTGGAAAGAATGGGGGTCATCAGTCCAGTAAACGATTTGGTTTTGGCCACATCCATAGTAGTAACGGAAAAGGCAAATGAGTCGCTGCCGTTACGCGGCGACTTCTTAGCTGGAGACTCATCAGTATCCTCTACCTGCTCATGACGAGCTGTACGCAATGCTAAACGCTGGCAGGATTTTTTCCAAGACTGATTTTTCTGGGGCCCATCCGCGAGCAGAATTCGACACATGTAGCAAGCAGTTTCTCGCCATTAACACATACCGTGAACTGTCTCAGTTCAGTCACTTACCACTCGGTGTGAAGTGTGCTTGAGCGACCTTTCAGAAAATCATGGACACGATGTTAGCTGTGTTGAAGTGTGCAGTGGCTTACCTGGATGACACCACCATTGTCAGTGCCGCCGTGGAGGACCATCAGTAGCAACTTGCTTCGGTTTTTGAACTCACTGAGGAGTATGGTTCTCGCGTCAAGTCCAACAGGTGCTCATGGGTTTCGTTAATAACCAGGATGGTCCTGGGTTTGACTCAGATAACACGGAAGCTACAGCAGAAATGCCGCATACACAAGACCACCCTCCATCATAATAATTTTGTTCGACGTACGGGATGTACGCGCACCAGTGGATCATCTACTTGTGAAGTATTGCCCATGGCTGTCGTCAGAAGCCTGCCAGTATTTGTTTGTACAAGTCAAACAAACTGTGACATCCAATTTGCCTTTAACTCACTAAGACACAGAACTGCAAATAATTGTTGCTGCAGATACACCCGGCTCAGCATTATAGCAGTCATTCTGCACAAATTTCCCAGTGGTTCCTAAAAGGCAGGTTTACATGCTTCGCGCACGGTAGATTTGGCTGAGAACTATAGCCAAATAGAAAACGAAGAGCTGACACTCGTGCTTCCAGATAAAAAATCTCAAAACTTTGCAGCGAAGTTTAAGTTGTATACAGACCATGAGCCTCTTCTGTCAACTTTTGGTACAGAAAGATCATAAGCGTTCACGTTGCTAATCGATTACGGGGGAAGTCTACGATTTTAGTAGAATACAATTTCAAAATCCGGTTTAAGACAGCTGTCTTGGGTGCGGATGTATTATCTCGTCTTATATCAACAGAGAGAGAGTCCCAAGGCTTAATGAGGACTCAATCATTTCCTCATTATCGACAGATGGCGAACTTCACGCAACTTTTCGTACCCAATCAGCAACCTGCCCGTAACTGCCCAAATGGTGGTAAAGCCAACGGGGAAGGATGCGTTGTTGCAGTTAGTCGGGCACTGCCTCCAGAATGATTGGCCAGCTGGTTCAGTAGATAAGGGAATGAAACATTGTTTGTCATAGGGAATTACTCACTGTGATCAACGGGATTTTAGTGTCAGCAGGCGGTGTGGTGATTCCAACAGCCATTTTAGCAGTGTGTAATAAAACAGTTACATTCTAGCCTTCCTAGTATTAGCCGCATGCGGTTGATGGCTCTCAGTTGGGTTTATTGGTCAGAAATCGACGTTCGGGCCGAAATCTTTGTCCGATTTCGCGGTAATCGCTCTGTGGCAAAAAAGACTCCCGCTAAATCTTGGCCACACGCGTGGCCAAAGACTCATAAACCCTAGTCCATGGTTCACTTTGTTTTCGCGGGTCCATTGAACGGATTCTTCTACTTATTGGCGTTCGATTCACACTCAAGGTGGCCAGAAGTTTTCTCCATGAGATTGGCTACAACATAAACAACCAACTCTCACCTCCGACGATTATTCAATCATTTCGGTATTCCGGATGGTTTACGGACGGACAACAGTTCAGTTCATTGGAATTACGAACATATATTCACCACGTATTTACGTCGGTTTGTCACCCACAGCTTAATGGTCAAGTGGAGAGATTTGTAGATACGTTTGAGAGGTCCTTGGAGAAAGTGGGAGAAGAAGGTGATATATGAGAAGTGATCAGAGTTTTCTCGTGGGCCTACCGTTCAACAGCCAGCCCAGCAATACCGCAACAGCAGTCACCGGCCAATGCATTTCTGGGACGAAGGTTAGGAATTTCATCTGGCGTTATACGGCCGAAGATCAATCCAGCGTAATTCAACAGACATCATGGAACACGCCTCGGATACGTCTAACCGGGAGTTACAGTCTATGTGTGAAATGTGTGTCACACCGAGGAAATTTGCCTTCCAGGCCTGTTTGCCAGCCGTAAGGGCAATGTGAGCTGAGTTAGAGTTGCGAAATTTATGTAGACACGTCACGTTGATCACTCGAGACAAGGGGATCATCACAGCCGGGAATGTCAGAGGACCGACAAACAGGTGCACGCTGACATACTGCGAGATATATTCACGTCACTGCCAACTTGCTCAACACCCCCAGTGACCTCAGGCACTCTGGGCCTCCATACACTTAATCTCGTTCGCTAATCTATCGAGCGATTAATTGGTAACCCTAGGTGACCTTCTTATGGCATGCGAGTAACTCACTTCTTCTGAAAACAGAGATGGTGCGCACGCGCTTCCACTGTAGAACACGATCAGTGTACTTTTATCCTATCGTCTGCCTGCTGGTCTTACCAGCCAATGATAGTCCGGCTAAATAGGATTAATATGTTTCTGTTTTATGATTGTTTGATTGTATGGTTACCATGACGTATTCGTTTTGTTTACCCACTGAGTGACTGAAATCCACTTTACCCTCTCAATTTCCGCGCTCTGATTCCGCACCTTTGATAGGGTAATAACACCAAGAGCTGGCGGACACACTTTATCATCACGTTGCTCAAAAAGTTGTCTTCGGTGTCACCCTTGAGGGGTTTTATATCGACTCGGGAATAACCCTTGTCCCTCTGCTGTAGAACCTGTGGGATTACTTCCAGTATACTGGTTCATATTGTATGTAGGATCTTTGTTGTCAACATTCCTGAGGAAGGCCACCGAGGTGGTTGAAACGTTAAGTATTAAAACTAGCTCGCAACGTTGTGTTATTCTCAAACGGTTCACCAGTGACGTTTCCACTTATGTTAAAGGTTGCTAACTTACCTCAACCATATACTCGTTCATGCCATAGGCTTGCGTGGAAGCCGGCTAGACTGTTTGAATCTGTATACTCATCCTTCTCGCGCGCCTTGTTTTCGGCGCTCACCTGGTTACCGTCATCGCAATTCAACCGTTACAACAAGTATTTTGGCGCAGTTGATTAACCAGATGCACCTGAACTACTACGTTTATTCAAGGGAAATATCATCCAACCTGCCCCGGAACTACCACGGTGGAATATATGACGTAAACAGCGTCTGTCAACCACTGCATGCAGCTTGATAATTTCGTTTAGTCTTATGTCCTCCCGCAACATATCAGTTCAGCTAATTGTGCGTCTCTTCAGGTTAGGTCAGAACCATAGCCACTGTATATCTACACCTCATAGTGCGGAAGCCCATCGCTTTCAGTGTTCGGTACTTGGGGTTGTGGTTAGAAGCCCATACCGTCCCCACCCAACCGGTTTTCCTATGCAGCATTCAGATAGCACTGGTGGAATTTGATGGAAGTCAGTGACCATAGGGTGCAGCCTCACTCTACAGGGATAGGTAAGGTGCGAAAAACTTAGGCATGATCACAAATCTAACAATGTTTTAAGTTCGTTCCCATTTACTTCTTTCCAGTTTAACTCACGAGACTCGCAGTGAGTGATGGTGATTCCCACTCTCCTGTCGTTAGCCAATGTGACACACTAATCGACAGTTCACAGAGTCACCGCCAAGGTCAGTGGCACTGTGCACCTCTTTTAAACTCATAAATTCCAAATAGAACAACGAAAGGAAGGAAATGACCGAGGCAATGGAGAATGGTAATTAAAAGACCACAAAAGGGAACAAAACTCAGACAAACACTCAGACTACTCGCAATGAACCAGGGACATACGTAAGAAGTTGAAACACAAATGCTCCACACACCCTGGGAGAATTACCAACCAAGTATTATGAGATCGATTTTCAAAGCCGACCACCGTGACGACCGTCGACAACACAGACAATGGTTTGTTGCAGGAATTAACCACTGGAAAGGTGAAAAACACGCCTGGGTATCTTTTATGGCTCTTTCTACAGCAAGATATATATCGTGTTTGCGAGCGTGCTGTATCATAGGGTGACCTTGAGGGCTCGTTTGAGTATCAGTTCGGTTGCTTGAAATCTCCTCTGTGATAATTCATCTTGCATCCTCCTTCAAATGAAAGACGGTTAATTCTACTTAGGCTGTCAGGGGGATTTCACAGATACATTTTTGAATCCAGGTCATTTACCTCCAGAAAAGGCATTGTTTCTTAATAGGTCCGGACTCTGTATCTGTATGCGCTTACACGTACGCTTTGTGCAGAAGAATTGCAGTTCATCGCTCCTGGAATTCTACCGTCCTCTCACTACAACTGGAGGCTCTATATTTCTGCAAACTCTTGTAAGTATCTTGTCTGCTTGGTCAGTGGTCCGTCATCGCAATTTATCTCTTGTAAAACGTAAAGTGATCAAGGCCGGGTCAAACGCAATCCGTCCGCCTGTTCAACAACACTCGATCTGAACAACGTCTTCAGAAGTGGTCTGAATTACTTCCTTTTCGAACATGCTCACCAAATTGGTAGACACCGAAAGTAATACCAGGCAAGCTAACAGTGCTTGGCGCCATCTGAGCACCATACCGATAATCTCCAAATCTTGCGCTTTGAACTCCTCCTCAAATGATTTAGTTGACCTCATGTTTTGCGAACGACGTTGCAAACCGATCGCCTTTGGTCAAGTAACATGAACTCCTCCATGAAGTCATCCAAGAACCAATGCCGGAGCCTTTCCGAAGATGTAACCATGTTCCTACCCAGAAATAATTAAGAAGGTTAGCGTGCAGTCACCCTGGTTTCAACAGTTGTGGGGTGCTTAAGTGTCCATCCTCTTCTTCCGTGAACACAACTGTGTTTCACTTTTTATCCTATCCGATCTCTCCACTGCTGTAATATTGAGATTGTGTGGTAAAAATTTCAGCCTCCCCACAACTGCGCACAACGTCAACACAACTTCTCCTCACCACTAGCTTGTAAACTTGTGTCTCTACAAAAATATTTCGGAATGGATCACGCGGGTTTTACTGATGACAGTAGCCCATGAAGCCTTCTATATACAGTCAACAACCTCTTTAGTGCGACGGCTCGTCAGCTCTGCTACTTCTGGGTGTGTTGTTAGCGAAACACATGGATTACGCAAGACTCCATATGAAGATGAATTATTTTACTTACACCATCTCAACATCACCGCTATGGCGCGTGTCATACGAGTTCGTGGGGCCTGATTTACTTCATTAGACGTGACGACAGTACGGGTTGAATGGTATTCTGGGGGAAGTAAACCGTGGCACAAACCAAAGCTGGCATCATCCAAAAGTACTTGGTGTGGCTGAAGAACTCATACCGGCACCAGTTAGCACAAGGTTTTAGAAGAACATTCCCGACCAGCCACCGAGAGATGACACGAGACAAATCAAAGAACATTAAAACCCGGTTTCGAGCGCACTAGAGAAGTAGTGTTGTCTTCCACCATGCACCCGCAATCTTGTGTTCAGCAGCTATCCAGCTTTGCGATGCTTAACACGCCGGGCACATACCCTGTTTTCCTTCTACTACCTTATTCCGTACGACGAGCCTGTCTATCGTCAATTCAAAAGAAGGCTCATGGACTGAAGCAGTTGTACAGGGCGTGAGAAGTTTTGAAACGCCCACCTCGCGTACATTTATCCCATTGTGACGGGCGGCCAGAGCTTCTCAACAAAACCCTCAGGGATCCCCACCGGCGAGGAACGTCCCTTTGTCTTCTCAGGTTTCAGCAAAACCACCTAGATGATCTCATCAAAATGAGGCCCAATTTTTGTGGGCTATGGGTGAAGTATACAATCGGACCAATTTGAGCTCTGAATTGGACCAAGCGACCAGCCTTCTTCCAAGCGGCGTACTTAGATTGTCCATTTCGGACTGTTTTGCGGCTCATGATTTGGTCATTGGGCTAGAGAGTTCGGGTTACAGCTGTCCCCACATGTGAAGTATAAGTATGCGCGTTCCAGTTTGTCTGGATGCACCTGATATTCGCATCCCTGAGCTCCAGGTTGCTCCGCAAATTTCTAATAATTGTTGGCCCGCAGAGATCAGCGCCACTTGCTCGGCTTCGTTGTGGGGTCTCAAGAAAGTAGACACTGTCATACGGTGTGAAATCATTTAAGGGTGGGCCTCAGTTACAGCGTGAGTAGTGACAATCAGAAGCACCTCGTCTCACACCCCACATAAACATTAGGAGGATTCATCCGGTCGACTGAAATTTTCCGTCGACGCACTCTTCCTCTCTGGCGGCTGCTGTGTGGCTGTGCTCAAGGTGGTCTCGCGTCCAACCTTTTAGCCCCCCCTTGATTGTCACGTTGAAGTCTGTTGTGAACGGTGAGTAAATCAATAAAGAAAGTTTGTTTGCATATTCATCATCTTCATGAGACTTAAGGTTGAGAAAACTCTAGGCGTACGAATTCAGGGATTAGCGCTACAGTTTCAGACTCCTGGTGGTTCTTCCAGCTGGGCTTGGTCTACTCGCAACGTCTGTCAGCAGGCTGAATCTAGAATAGTCGCGTCGGCAGTGTAGCAATCATCTATAAATCGCGAGTCCCTGAGCAATCCACTAGGAGCCTGAACGGAGGACGACTGTGGAGGCAGACTTCGTAGTAATAATAATAATGGTATATTTCTGGACACATTTATGAGGAACACGCTCAGGAGAGCGTGATCGACGTACAGAATTTAAAGCATGTACACATTTGAACACCAAATTTGAAAATTGTACAATGAGTCAGCTATGTGAATAATACAACAAAACAGGCATTATATGAAGGGAGAATTAGTGTTTAGGCAGAAGTTTTTCAGCTGCATATTACTGGGACGATAGCATTTGTCACCTGCACGATTCGATGAAGTAATTGATTTTTTACATCAATTGGGACTCCACAAGGTGATCAGTGGCTTAATGATCAAGGTCACGCCAAAAAAGGGGTGGTTGGATGATAGGGGGATGCATTGGCGAGGAACTTGATAATTATTCCATGCAGATATTCCCGCGAAAATGTGCAGAAAATTTTTCAATGATGTGTGTGAGATGGGACGCATATACATTCGCGGGGAACGCATGGATCCCTCCACCGGACGTCATTCCTCGCTCGAATTCCAAGGAATTTTGAGGTGATCGCGATATGCTCAACCATTGCGGAGTTTTGAGTGTCCGGGCGGGGTGGGATGTTTTCTCGTGCGAGATGTATCAGCGGAACCAAGAATGTGAAGCGGAATCACGCGATAAAGGGAAGAACGTAAAACTGACTATGTGAGCTACGATGGACAATGGAGTATATGATATTCTGGCAAAACCTTCTTCTGTGACATTAATAGCATTGTGTTGATTGATGAAATATATACCATAAGCGAACAGGTGTTATCAGATAACACGAGAAGAGAGCGGTTATGATATTTTTCTGGTATACGATTACTGCCGTATTTAAATGTCACTTATCTCTGTCCGACTGGTACATAGAATGAGAACAATGTTTGACAATACTAAGAGATTGCTTGGTGGTCTATTGGGGGATAAGAAGGAAGAGTTGCGACTCAGGGTTACTATGCAGTCGTGAGACGAACGGGTTGAGTTTTTTCCAAACAATTTCAGCATGCTTATCTTTCGCATGATGGTTTACAACACAGACAAAAGCTATCAATGAGTATGGGCTATGGGCTTACCAGGATGATTGGGTTGTTACTAACGGAGATGTATATCAACACATATACGTGTTGACTATAGACAAGTTCTTCCGTTGGCTGGCAAGTCTAAAAGTACAAAATCTACCCTGAAATCGGTATTGATCGGTTTGATGGGTGCGTGATGTGACATCACGCAACACAGAGGGTTTTTAGTCATGTTATAAGGTCCGTTTTCAAAGGTAACGTCCTCAGACAAGTAGAGCTCGAAAATGGACATGACGTTCGTCATCGTTAGGAAAGTTTCCAAGTTTCGTTTGAATCGGTGTACATTCTTACCGGATCTAATTGCATACGGGAGTTTGTTCCAACGGTAAGAGTATTTTACTAGGAAAAATATTTGAACGCGGGTTTTTCGGGATTTAGGAGCTGCCAAGGTTAAGCCCTTGTTTCTGAGGTTATATTTTGACGTGTGTCGTAAGCGAGTTGCTAGGCTGACGGTGAATTTATTGCCGTATAACACGTTATACATGAGTGTAGGGTTAAGCCTGAGTCGTCGTAACCAATGAGGATCAATTGCAAGTGTCTGGCGGCGTTCTCTGTAACTCAGAGAAGATAGATAACCAAATACGCTTTTTGTGAATGTACGTTGGAGGCTTTCCAGATTTAGCCAATCAGACTTGCGCACGTGGCCATATGTGAACGTGCAGTACTCAAACTTGGGTCGTACACATAGTTTATGAAGGTGTAATCGTGCAGCAGGTAGAAAGGATGAGTGTCTAATGTAACCTACCGTCCGTCTGGTTTTAGCGACAGGAACGATATATTTTGCAAAGTTGAGTGAGTTTGAGTATCGTAAACCCAGGCCACGTACTGAGTTGGCGGTTGATATGCTGTGACCGTCCAGCTCTATACAGTCATCTGGTACGTGACAACCATGCACAACGTTTGTGGATTCATTGGATGAAAATTTCATCAGCCAAGTTTGACATTAAGTCCCTTATTATATAAGGCCCATCCGTACATTTTTTAAACATGGATTTAGATTGACAGGAGGAAAGCTGTAAACAAGTTTGATATCGTTGGCGAATAGGAATAGTTTTTCATGTTTGATAACTTGACATATTGTTCGTATATATGAGAAAGAGTAACGGCCCCAGAACACTTCCTCGTATCAACCCACTAGTTACTGGTCTGGGCGTTAAGCCATTGTCTCCTATTTTCACTGTTTGTGTGCGGCCTTCAAGGTATGAGGGAAACCAGCTGAGCAATGGCTCACACATACCAAAGGATGCTATTTTGAACAAAAGACGCTCGTGAGACGCACGATCAAAGCCTTCACCTTGTCCAACAGTATAATGATAATCACCTTACCGGCGTCAGTACATTCTGTCACATGGTTAAGAAATTCTAGCTGTCATGTCGTGCGAGAACGCTTGTTGAGAAACTCATGCCTGGAGTGGTTTATAAAGTTTCGTGATAACAGCAGCCCGACCATGCGACAACACCCTAGAACAAATTGATGTATGGTTAATGGGACGATAATTGTTGACTTCATATCACGAGCCTTTTTTATAGTGGGGCTTAATTGTAGAGTTTTTCCACTGGAGAGGGAAAACCTTATGTAAGAGAAGATGTATAAGTATTAAGCAGAAGTAGAGGGATGTCTTTCCCTTCGTATGTTAAAGCAACGGGGTGAGTGCCATCGGCACCAAGTAAGTGAGAAGGTCTGATAATAGCTAACTGAGAGCGTACGAGCCTTGCATCCACATAGATATGGCTTAGAAACATAATTGTACTTACAGGAGGGGGTGGGGGCAGTATGTGTCCTTCATTGTTGAAGGAAGCAACAAATTATGAAATAGAAACCTCACAGATTGTTACAGGATCATCTACAGCGGTTTTGTCCTGCAGTGAGATGGTGGAGCCTCTCCCACTATTCCTGCGTCTCGTCAACTGCATCAACTGCGAGCTCTTATCTGAGCTGCGAAGCGCACGTTTTTCTTCACTCATGTGGAGCATTTTGGTTCTATATTCAATTGCATGTAACGTTCTTTGCATTTGCATAATAAGAGAGAAGTCGCATGTTTTCCGATAAGACTTTCGAGTTCACCTTGCTCCTATGGAGTGAGAATTATGCCGTTACCGTACACATTACGGTGTTTTAACTTTTGCAGGGCTAAGATGTTCATGCAAAGCCTGAAGTGTTCATTAAATGCCTCAGTTGCAATACAAGGATCGGAGGTAAGAAAAAATGTGTTCCATTCCAGAGATCTCAGCAGTGTGGTGAACACGTTCCATTCGACGAATTCAGTGTGGCGGTTGTGTATGATGGTCGACTCTTTAACAGCTTTTAGGTCGAACATGAAGTTCACTGTTATGATCATCTCCTGGGGCTTGTTCCAAAACGGATAGAGTGGCAGAAGAGATGCGTGTGTTAAAGATGAGGTATTAAGTGTGGTCTTGTCTAGTGGGCGCTAAAACATGTCGGCGCCACCCGTTTATTTCGGCACATGCGACGATCTCAACTTGATTTCCAGGGGCAGTGAAAGATGTCCGTGAGATATTAGGCATGGTGAAGTCTCCGCCAGTTATTTTGTACTGTGAGGTCAAGGTTGATACATAGTTCACTACATTAATAATGTTCGTCATGTCGTCCTGAGTGGCGTTAGGTGGTCTATAAACACATCTCAAGAGTAATTCACAGGACCCAGTTGACACTAGCAGCCACAGGGAGTCATCTATCATACCAAGACATGGCTCATCGAGTATGGTTGCAGAATATTGCTCCGTTAGGTGGATTAAACATCCTTCGCCTCGTCCTACACCACGATTTCTGCAGAACATATGATAACCTATAGCGTTTAGTTGTGTGTCTGGAGTCTCAGGGGTGCACCAAGCTTCAGTGGTTATAATATTTTAAGGGTTAAATAAGAAGCTAAAGGATCTAAAGATATTCATCTCAATAATTAGCGAACATACACTGAGAAGCGATAAACTTAGTACATTTTTCTTGTTCAGCATCATTTTTATACCTTTAAAAATGTTTAAAACAGAAATGTCTTCGTGATTCAGAGACTCTGGTGGCATTGCTTGGTCTTATGTCCCTATAGTGAGCTGATTAGTGAATGGTTGGGTGTCTCCTGCGTTTGAGTCCAAGGCAGAATTTGTTGGAAAAGTGCAAGTAAGATACGGTTGGGCAGTGGAACAATGGAGGATGGGGTTAGCAGGGGAGGTTAGAAAGGTATGTTTCGCTCTCAAAAAGGGTAGACCGAGGTGAATTGGTCATGCCCGCCTGCTCTTTGTCAACGAAAAGATTGTGGGTTGCATTTAGGTAAGTATTCGAAGTGTAGGATCTATTCGTTTTGAAAGGGGTGTTGAACATAGAGTAGACAATTTCAGGGGGCTTCGGCTTAGCCTAACATGATTAGATGGGTCACGTGAGATACTGCTTACTAGGCAGAGGCCTGGTACTAGGGGTTGGTAAAAAGTGCGTCTTTTCAATCGCCAGGTGCGGGTTTGCGTTTACTTGCCTGTTTATTCCCGCTGAAGTAAAAGAAAATCGGTGTAAGCTAAATAGAAGAAAACGAATCCCGGACTTAAGCCCACTCAATGAACAAGTCTTGAGATCTACGGTGTAAGTTATTGGGACAGAATGCAACAGCTCTATAATGTCGAAACGATCACAAACAAATGGAAAATAGGTCCCGAAGTGGGAAGTTGGAAAGAAGAAGATACTAATCGAGAACAAATTCCCACAGGTAAGCTATATCATGGTTTAGGAATACCGCAAGATCAGCGTTCGCGGAGGAAATGGCTTGTTGCGTCCTTAACTCAAATGATCATACCAGTTTTTTCGAGGATGGCGCGTGTAGCGACCATATTTGTTTATGGCTAACTGCGTTGAAGTTACAGTTAGCATTTGTACTCTCTCCCTTCCCCTACATTTTGTATGCGCTTAAACGTTTGTTTGAACGAGTATGGTTACCGGAAGTCCACCCGCGCACTCGAACGTTTCTGCTCCGGTGCCTGTTCGCGTGACGTTTTGCTGTGTTAACGTTTCATCTCGCTCTCCGCTCGCTCTCGTCGGTTTAACGTGTCGACAATATATTTCTCGTCTACTCGTTGAGTTGTTCGTGATTGATCAGCCATAGCCCGTCTGAACTCTACAAATTGGTGAGCCCGTATAGGATATATATATCAGTGTATACCTGAGTTCATTTTTTTTCCATCCCCTCATCACTTTTTGGGTGCGTAAATTTTATATATATAGTTCATATATATATTTATATCATTTCCATTCGCTCGGTCGCTATGGCNCCTTGTTTAGCATCATGTACCACGGATGATTAAGGGACTCCATTATCAAAACGGTTGACACCACACCACCTTCAAGCCGATAATACGCCAAGGACTACATGTTCAAAGGTTCTTGCCTTCCCTCTTGCGGCCTACGTTTCAGGCTCGGGCTGCCCTAGTGGCTCGACCTTGCACAGACCCCAGGAACAACTCATCCTTTGGGAGATATGGTGGCCAGTTCCATTCTCCAGATGCGGTCGAACAAAACCTTCACGGAGGACCTGAAGACGACTAATGTTAAACTGTCTGATGAGACGCTTCAATAAGGCCAGAGTGTCACGAGCCCTTTTTGCATTTGTTCCAGCGTTCACAGTGCTCGAAAGAGTGCGCGAAACAGTGGCCATTAGGTCCTTTCCGATAAGAACTGTCTGGTGATACCTGGTGTGCATGGAGCTGCGAATGTGCATTACTTTACACTCGCCAGTATTTAACTCAGAAATATCCAAGTGAGACCGAGTGAACAGTGTCCAGGTCCCTCTATAGTATGACAGATTCATCGGCAATGTTGCCAGCTCGCTAGAGTTTGACATCGTTTATGTTGGGGACCCGAGTTCAAGTGGAAGGCCGTTGGTAAACAGCAATGATAGTAGGGAGCCAAGAATTGAACCTCGGGGTATTCCACTGAGGCTAAGTCTGCAGGCAGAAAATTCATCATTAACACGCACCATTTACAAACAGTTAGCAAGTTACGACTCAGACCACTGAAGAAGATTGCCTCGCAACTCACAGACGACAGGCTTGTCGATCAAAACAGCATGTTTTCCACGGTGAAGTGCTTTGGCAATTTGAGGTATACGACGTCTATTGCATCGCCCTGAACAACTGATTTGGCCCAGTGATCGGTGGCTATCAGTAGGTTTGTGGTACACGAAGAGCCCCTTCGAAGTCCGTGTTGTACTTTGAGGAAGAACTCACGAGGAGTAATGTGCTTATAAAGCGAGTTGTATACAAGCGACTCTGAGATATCTGAAACGCTTGATGGTAGAGTAGTTGTTCTGTAATCCTTGGGACAATTGCGTCTACTACCCTTGAGAGTGGGTGTGATTTTCACGATTTTCCACCTACCAGGTACTGTTCCTTGGGAGACGGACTGCGCAAACATTTGGCTGAGTGCATCAGCATGCTGTTCGGCCGCTTCTCGAAAGGTCTTGGGAGGTATACCATCAAGGCCAGGAGAGCTGTCCTTAAGGTACCTGAGTTTAGCCAACACCGCCGCGTCCACAGTTTAAGTGCACCCACTTCAGTGTCAAGACGAATTTGATGAACTGACGGTGAGTATGCAATTACACTTCCGTAAAACTCAGCTAGGACATCACGGGCCCACCTGTCGGAGCTAGTAAGGCCTCATATGCCTAAGATCTGTGGAACTCCAGCTTTCGCTTTGCGAATTGAGTATACAAATCTGAATAGGCTGTTTGGATCGGCGATAAAGCGTCCCGTAAGGCGTTGTCCATAATGAAGACATTCACGTTGAATTAGCGTTGTACACCGATTCCCCAAAGCAGTGTGCATTTTTTGGTCAGTTTCAGATCCTGATATTCGATAACAAGTCCAAGTATACCGTTTCAACAGGATAATTCTGAGTGTGCTACAGCGTAGCTGGTCAATAGGCTTGTTTCGTTTGGTGCCTGGTAGCGGCATAGATTCAACAACAACTGCGGAAAGAATGGTAGTGAGCTCCTCAGGGTGACCATCTACAGGATGAAGGGAAGGGAAGTTGACCCAGGGCTGAGTTACCAAGTGGTCAAGTTATTTCTCCACATCCATTTTCCAGAAGTTTCTGCGACTATTAGCCGTTGAGCTGACTAGGTTCTTGCCGCCAATGAAGCCGAATAAGGCGACCACGTGGTCAGTGATTCTGAGTGGTGCGGTGATTACAAGGTTGTCGGCCGTGAGCTTCTCGTCGACGAATAACCGGTCTAGCCTCGACGGATTATGACCGGCACGCCAGTGTGAAAAAACTGTACAGACGGAATTCTCGGCGCATGTGTGCGAGAAATTCGGGAAGTTATTTTCAGGTGAGCTGGAATCGCTCAGTGAGTGAATATGGGAAAATCCCAAAGTAAGTGATACTTCCAATCCAAATAAGATTTCGTCTTTTGATTTATCTGAAGACGGTGGATGATGGGGAACCTCTACTAGCCAACATTGAAAACTATTGTGACTAATCGAGCACCAAACGGCTTCTTGACTTTCATCAAAGACTGGATTTTTGAAGAGAAGTGAGATGAAATGTGGACCTGAAGGGTCTTCCTCCTCATCTACCTTCAGCTCATTCCGCGCGAAATAACCGCACCCTCTAGATTGAGCTCAGATTTGAGGTGAAAATTGCTGAGTCACTACTCTGCTATGGCGACAGTCCGGGGCTTCGCGGGAAACTAAATTCCGCCCAGCTGTGATAGTTTATTTACTAGGCTGAACGCGTTGGTATGCATGCATTTTACAGAGTTAATGGTAAACGAATGGACGTTATTCCGGCCTTGTGTATGGGGTAGTTCATTTAAAACGCATCGTTGCTGAAAGTCGCCGGCTCCCCAGGAGCCAACCGTAGTGAGTTTTTCAATGTCAACAAGTCGTCAGTGGGGCCCGCCAAGCGACTGGTGCGCATTTTGTGGTTGGCTTTCAATAAATCCTGTTCCTCTTTACAGCATTCGTGTTGGAAAGAAATCCTGTCAGTGACAGGATAACGCCGATAGTGGAACCACTCCAATGTGTGATGCCACATCATACGGAGCGACGGTAATTTTGAAAAGTCGTGGTAGAGGTCCACCTGACGTGGGCCGCAGGATATCGTGAACACACTGAACTCGAATGTTGGTAAGTTCAAGTGCAGTTGACAGGAATCGCAGCTGATATCCTTTGCGTTCCGTTGCCGTTGGAATTGAAGACACTCACAGTGATGTCATTACGGGACCTGTCGGCATTTACTGTTCCCTTCCTAGAGCGCTTGCGCATCTGGCTTTCAGTCCATGGTATATCGGGGTGAACCAGAGCCTCAGAGTCATCCGGCAGCTTGTGTGCCGTTAGATGAACGTTTTCATTCAAATTGGATGACCAAATCACGGTCGTTGCCAGCCGCTGTTTGTCAGCATGTGGCGAACTCAGTTTTCTCAGTAGCCTCTTGATAGAGTTCTGGACACGTGAGTTCATGCCCATTTCAGTGCAGAGACCACTACAGAGCCCTCGTTAATACTCGCCGAAGGGATTTAAACAGCCGATGACACATTCCTGAAGATTCTTACCAATTACAGGATCCTCCCATGCAGGACAGCTCGGCTTTCTAGGAGCGGTGGTGTTGGTGCTCTTGCAGAATTCCGGCGAACTTTTGCCTTCATTAACGTAACTCCCCCCAGCGGCGAGATTACGCTTTTTAGGTAGGACCGAGCGAATAACCCCTGAATTTGGTACTATTTAACTTACCGCTGCTGGCGGATTATCAGCAGCAATGGGTATTAGCGTTTTCGGAGCAATCGAGGTAACTCTTACTTTGCTCCTAAGGCAACTGACACATATGCTACTGTGCCTGTGGTACTTGCGTTACGTGCCTTACTGATTATAGCCAGTGGATCGGAGGGTGTTACCTCCACTACGTATGGTGAGGCACTGGCTTCAAGACCAAGAGGCTGCGCAGCGGTCTTACAACTGATACAAAGAAGATGGATACATTCCAGCCCTGTTGTTGAAAATATTTTGTGTATCTTACTAGAAAGGCATAAGCACAAGGCGTGTAACCACTTGTTGCACAGCGAGCACTACACGGCGTGGTCCTTCGCCTCGCGCAAGATCCGCAGTTGGATTTATTCACCGTCATTGGTGACTTTATATATAGGTCTAGGGGGGCAGGTAAATAGGAATCATATAATTTGTAACCATCGAAGTATTTAGGATAAGGGGCTGATCAAATTTTGACCATTCGCCGTAGACAGACATTCAGACTCACGGTATTTGAACCTTCTGCCTCCAGCGAGTGTCTTCGTATGCTTTACAGCTTACTGAGGAGGTCGGTCGCCCTCCAGGTCTGTTTTCAATATCACATTTGAAACATGATGAGTACTCACGCCAGGCGACATCGTGACGCATAACTGTCGTGGTCGGAAGATTTGGGGGACTGAGTTTTCTATCGACGCGGTTCGTTCGTGCAATTGTCCGAGGGTTGAAGTGGAAAAGGAGATGATATAAAAATCTCAATCGCCCCAGTTTGCCCCTAAGTTTCACCGCAAATTATTGTAAAATAGGATATAGGTAAGTCCAAAGTTTATTAACCTCATGCGCGAATACATTTACACTTGAGGCCTCTATAATCTTGGAGGGCAGATTATTCCGTGAAATGGCTATCCATGTTGATCTTGTTGAGGTCTGCTATACCACTTTTGATAATGCTGCGCATTGTTTGATAATGATTGAAAGTTGGTCTCACGGTTTATTATTTGCCGTAATATTAAACCGTATTTATCATCATTATTTCTACACCAGCTACTGTAACCGTTTCCTCTACCCTTCTCCATTCTGGGCTTTATGAATTCCTGAATGCCAAAATCAAACATTCTCCCACATTTTTTTCAATGGCTTACAATTTTCATCATTTCTCGCTGAGCGAACAGTCGTTTTGCTCCAACGCGACCGATGACCATTCGTTTGGATGGTCTCAATTCCGTTTTATCGTCCCTTGTTAGTGGACGGTGTCTAGTTGGTAAGTTTGTTGTACGAATATATTCCTCGTCCATCTTCTGTGGATTCTAAAGTTCGAGTACAGTTGAATCGTTTGATATAGACCCAAGTTTGCATCGAGTTACGCGTAATGCGTTGTTGCAATAAACGCCTCCTCATCAAATATTTCGGAAGCACGTTGTGTTCTGTGTCGCTGGATATTTAGAATGGCATTTATTGGATCGGCTGATAACGCGTGGGCGCAGAGACTGGCTGCCGTTTTGCTTGGTTACCAAAACGCTCACGGTACCCGCGGTTTGTGTTGCCTGGAGGATATACTACGTCGACAACCTGTTGATCGGCTTGAAGAAATTTTGTTTAGCCGCAAAGCTTTGACTTCTGCCTCGAGAGCTTTGATGCTTGTAGGGCCATTGTTTTGGTCGTGTAAATTTTTGGGATGGCGCGTGCTTACTACGGTATGTAGAATATGGTGTGGTACACTCGACCGGCCACACTATGTGATCAGCTATTTCCGCTGTCTCGGCGACGATTTGTGAACAAGCAACGGAAGCTATTATCTGCATTGTTTCCCGAAATCTCTTAAGCCACAGTTCTCGAAGGAGGGTTTCGTCCATGCGTTATATCTCGACGGCCCGTTGCATCTTTGCTAGGAGGGTTGTAGAGCGTTTTTCATCTAGCTTTAGGTCACAGAAAGGTTGTTGTAGTCGTTTTTCTTAAGAGGGTGTGACTCGATTAATGATTGCCTCTCGTACTTACGCTCTATCGGGTAGTTTACCGTAACATTGCGAAGTCGTATAGTGAATTCAGCCGGAAGCTTCGCTAACAACAGACGTGATCGAACAAAACTACGCTGTTGCAATAATCCTGTTTTTATGCGACGAGCCAGAAATTGGACTCATTTTCCAGGGAGGATAAACCACTGGAAGATTAGAACTGGCGGAGGGATAGCCGGTAAGTTCAAATGAAGTGTCAAAACTTGGGTTGTGATTACAATGTTTTGAGTTGGTGAAAACTAACCATCATGCAGAAGTGAATGATTATGCGTACACCGGGTAAAATACTCAAAATCTAGAAGGATCGAACCCATTGAGGTTTGTTATTATCCCGACGGCTCATCTATTATTCCATTTTTTAAATTCGTCTAATCTGGACCTATTCGAGCGTTGTTCAATGCACTTGGATGTCCTGCCCACCTCTCCCCTGGTGTGAGTTTGTGTCGCCGAGTGGGCAGGAGCTAACATAGCGCTTCTTTTCTCCCCTCTCTGTCGCTGACCTCGGTCCCAGATTTGACTAAGACTTATTACTTATCGTTTTTTCAAACATTGCTGGCAACATAATTTTGTCGACGAACGAGAATACCGGATAATAAGAGGCACTTGTTGTATGCAATTAGGTGCACGGTGAGAAAGTGGCACCGAGTTCATATCATGTTTCTTATGGCAGGTGTACACAGAACCATGCGTACAAAACGGACAAGCGAGAAAACATGGTTGCGGCCGGCCTCCTCAGAGAAGTCACAAAATCGCACGTCGCTAAACTACCCAATTGGAAACGCCTGAAGTAATCTACAGTTTACCAGTGATCTCGCCCCCCTGATCTTCTACTCAGCGTCTTTTGGTTGGCAGTAGGAAAGGTATCCTGGAAACACAGACAGCCCGTCCAACTCGCTTGTTCTCCATTGGACTTCCAGGTGTGAGCACCTAATGACGCCGCTCCTCGAATGGCCACTCTGAGCATCCTTGAAAATGTCTTCCTTCGAAGGAATGTGCGCATTCTTCTCCGTATTATACATACAGATCCTTTACTCACAACACTAGTCGGCCTAATAGTCGATAGTTCCCGACGACCGATCGATTGCCACCTTTGAACGTGGACATCACAGTGGCTTCCTTCCAGTCCTCCACGCCCGTGCCTGTGTTCAGCAAGAAATTCAACATGCAAAAGAATGACAGCAACAGGACTTTGGCTAAAGATTCCGTTAGTTGGATGATGGTTGTCCGGTTCTGCATAGCGAAGTTGCCACTTGCTGAACTTCGTTGCGTGTAATGTTCTCATCCGTCATTGCCGCACCCATGGGGTTAGGAAGAGGCTCACGCACTCCACTGTTCCTGTGACGAACACCAAAGCTGCAATATAGACGCGTCAGCCACGTTCCTATTGGCCGGTGTGATGTCCCCTCTATAAGACAGCGTGATCCCAATTTCTATTTGCAGGTTGGACATGGCCTAGACATAACTATGTGGTTTCTTAGATGATGCCGAATGTCACATGCCTGATAAGACGAATGTATATGTTAACCGGGCCATATGTCTGTGATGGAGCGCTCTTTTGGCTTCAGAGTGACCCCATGATTTGCGTCTTCTTCTGGCTCGTCTCTGACGGAAGCTCGAAGAGTTTCAATGCAGGCTCCAACAAAATTATCTACGTCCGCCGTGAAGACGAGCGGGTTTCATTTCAATCAACCAGGCTACGGCATCCGCATAACACATATTCAGGGTAAATTTACACTTCACCTGCCTGCTTTGCTAAGAGAGAGGAATTGAGCGAGTGACAAATCGTCGTGTGATCGCTTTTCTTGAACGTTGATGCAAGCGATACGTTATTCTTCTATCTCTGTAGCGGCTGGTGATTACGTCTTGGGTCGCGACGCCCTGGTCTAAATGGATTTTTGCAAGCACGCACGTTGGCCTTTTTACTGTTATCTTTTTGGCAATGTTGAATGGGTTGTGTTGTACACAGACACGAATTTCATTGCTGGCCGATTGTCAGTCTTCAATTCCGTGCTACGATCAGCAAAAACTTCTACTTTATGTTCAGTCTACAGAAGTTTTACCCTTTTGCGCATGTCAGTTAAGTTCCACTATAATTCCCCTCAAATATGTGATTATACGCGGTGTTCGCTGACTGTCGAGATCGACTTAAATTAATAAAGGGAATACCGGTTTGTATATTGTACTGACATCCATAGCATGCTCGAACTAAATTATGAGTGGTTTGAGCGTTCGTTTCAGGCTTAGACTTGCATCATTTCAGATGCCTGTGGTTTCCACAATTTCACTTGTATTCTATGAGGTCGCTCCTTCGGCATTGCCCAACGTGTTCAACTTACTTCGACTGTGTTAGATCCTCCACAGTTCCTTTGGAGTATCGTTTTCTCGGTTTCAACATCAGGTGTTGTGCCTTACTTTCAGCTGGGTTCGAAGAACTTAGGAAAATTTGTTTTGTCAGCAGCTGGAAATCTTCACTTCTTACGTTAAGGTTTTTCAAACTGCCTCATTTTCTCTTCCGTAGTAAGGCATCGGAATTGTGTTCTGGCAGACGGCGTTGGAAAACATGTCCACAGTGGCTCCATACTGCCGCAAGGAATGAACGAATATTCTAGAGATCACCAGGAAGGAGCACCAGAAAAAGTATAAGTCGCATTTGACTTTTGTTTTTTTGTATCTAGCAGTCTTTCGGTAAGTTGAGTTGTTCCAGTGTGTTGATTTCGTTCTGAATTTTCTGTAAGTGAGCGTTGGTTTGTCGTGGGAATTTAGCATATCGGTGACTCGCATCTAGCGAGTTAGGGTGAAGGGAGATCAACCGGTACGGAATTGCCTGGAAGCAGAAGGCCCTGCAGCGGAAAAACTGACCGCTTTTCATTGCTGGTTAAGCGTCCGGTTACGGCTTCCAAAGTACACTGGAAACCGTCAATGGGCTCCTAGGAGACGTACTTGATGCTTGGGATTTCAACGCAGAGTATCAAATGGTCATAGTCAGTGAATCTGAAATTGGACGTACGTTCGGCGTCCGAGATATCGAAGAAAAATTGGTTGAAGCAAACTTTTGAACGAAGGTAGAGGCACTAAACGTAGCGTTTGCCACCTTTCTGTTGGTAAAATGCCCTTAACATTGCATCTGCGTTGTCTGGCACCTGACGAGAGTGTGAAGTTTTTGAAGCTACAGCTGTGTTATTCCGTCATCCGGAGGTTGGAGAACTCCACAAGGTCATGTGTGCGTGCCTAATAATCTTATATGTAGGCATATAAGCACCGAAGTATAATTTCTGTGAGTAAGCAGTGCACGGAACTAGTCGGTGCTAACGAGGTGTGTTTTCAAGTGCAGCCCTTCCTAAACCCATCTATAGTTTCGTCTCATAACAAAAATTCCGGCGCAAACACCCGGTAATTTCTTAACATTTTTGTTCAGCAGGCATGAGGGAGAAAACCACGAATTTGGCGTTTCTCTGGGCTTCAGGTTTGACATAGCCCCTGAAGCCAAGGTAACCCTTAACACAAGGGTTCCAACGAAAATCAACTCGCATTGCCCCATACACCTGTCCCGGAGCGAGCGAAACATTTAACTGCTCTGGAAAGCTCTGCAAAACGATCGCAGATTTCTTCCAACTTTTCTCTGAAGTTAATTCGATTCCCCGGTTCCAGAAGACCACTGATGACACTCACTTCTATAGGGGCTGATCAAGAACGAAAACAGTTGTCTACTGTCGAACTTGACTGTTATCGCTCACTTCAGAGACTGGCTCAGAATCTTCTGAACTTGTGGCAGACTACCAGATAACGCCTAACATGTATTACGCAATGATCGTTCAATTGTGGCTACTCATTTTTTTCCAACAGCATTAACGTCAACGTATTATTCCTTAACTTTACTACAACCTGTAACATAATAGATCACGCAGTGCTACAAGCCACACCGGCAGCATTCGATATTCCGCCCGAAACACCAGATCGGCAATCTGACTATCATTATGACCGGCATTTCCGAGTCTGTGCTAATGGAGCATTTTCACTGAGGTGGCTTCCTATTGCAATAGTACCATTTGGGTCTATACACGGGCTACCGATTTTCATCTTTTCTCTCAATGAAACCCGGATGTCACTAACTCCTGATTACTGTTGAGTGCTCGTGATACTAACATGAGAGGAATCATGTCCTCACATAAAGACTGACTTCCACTGAAAAAACAACCGCAGCTTCCTTGTTGAATGGAAGTATGGAAACCTGTCACCTGTCCAGTAAAAGAGGCAGAATTGCGATTTTTCTACCAGATTAATAATATACCGCTTACCGGTGTTGAGTCCGAGAAGAATCTGCACATCACTATCACAAAGAAGCAGGACCCTGGATTAAACCGTGGGCAGATCGCTTTACTGGTCACTAATGGGTTGTGCCAGCTCACAAGGTCCCCTGTGAACAAAAGTTCCTCCCTCGTTGCATTTACCCATTGGTAGTCCATCCCAACCGCTCTTGAGATGAGCACACAGGAGTGCGTCCACTCCTCTTCTGAAGACTCATTTGTACGTGCGAAGAAACTGGCTCGCAACCTGCACAACTGACATTTCCGCGCGATGTCTGCTTATTTACTACTGAAGGATGCCACCTTACTGTTTTGCAAGCCTCCGGAAAAACCGTTTGCAAATCACTAAGATCTGTTGGTTCGAAGCCATCAAACGGGACCTCAAGAATAAAGCCAATCTTGCGTGTTCTGTTTCTAGTTAGGACCGGCTATCTGTTGGGACAGCTGTGGGCATTGAAGGTTTGACGGTTGTCATGTGTTTCATAGAAAGTCAGCGATCACGCTCTCTGTCTCCTTTTATTTTCTTCTTGTTGACCCTTCGAATTCTCACATCTGAAATTTTCTTGGTAGGGCTTGCGAGTGTAGAGTTCAGACGGGCTATGGTCGATCAATCACGAACAACGCAACGAGTAGACGAGAAATATATATACGAATAACGCAACGAGTAGACAAGGAGTATATTGCCGACATGCGAAATCGACGTGAGAACATGCGAATAGCAAGACGAAACTTCAGTACAACGAAACGACAAGTGAGCACACAGCGGAGCCGAACGTTCGAGTGCGCGGGCGACTTTCCAGTAACCATACTCGTCCAAACAAACATTCAAGCGCATACAAAAGTTGAGAACAAAAAGCGAACAAGTGGCAATCATAGCCTCAACACAGTTAGCAATAGATAAGTAGGGTCGCTATAGAGCTCCTCAGCTAGAAGACAACCAGAGTGTTAACTTCGATAATGTAGGAGTTTTTTAGTTAACCGGAACCGTTGACTCGAGCATGAATGGTCTGATTTACTCCTGCCACACAGCTTGCGTCCACGTCCGGTAAGAGGAGGACAGAAAACAACTGAGTGGTTTGGAGGGCACAGTCGGGCAGGTTAGTAATTGTAGGCAGCAGGGGAGTTGGGAACAGACAAGTTGTAGTCGGCCTAGTAGGGCAGTAGCCTTGTTCACGTCCATCGTAGGCGATCCTCACAGGAATCCGAGCTGTCCAGCATCTTCTCGAAATGCGCGCTCTCAGCGTCCCATACAGATGATGGATGGTTAACTCTAGGTATCTAGAGTGTACAGTGCTCATAAAAGGAAAAAGATAACCTCACCGGGCTTCTGATTCCGTCGTGTCCGAAAGGATAAGGCTTTTTATTTCTTTTCGAAAGAAAACGTCTTGTCGACAGAGTCTGCTGTAGGTCAAGCCATCTAAAATCAACTTGGTAAGAAAGTGCGACAACAACAAAAATTAGATACGTCGGACGTCCATGTAATCTGTGAATTGCACTGGCTTCCGCAAATCTCGATCGCGTCTGCTCTGGGGGCTTGGCGCCGTCGAGGCAGGCGGAGTCGCAACTTAAACCGAATCTGTACCAAGGCTAGGTACTCTGCCTGTCGAAGAGGGCGTTTCTGCTCGCGAATCAGTTTTCCTATCGAGTACCTCTATAAACGCTGGCTTCAGTCTGTCGATAGAGATCACCGCGCGTTTACCATTGCGTTCCAACACGAAAGTCTTAGCATAGCATGCGAGTACGCGGAATGGTCCGGTATACGGCGGGTGCAAAGTTCGTCGAGGAGTAACCGCACGTAACAAAACATGGGAACAAGTTGACAGACGAGGATGTACGTACGATGGCGTCGTCTGTTCTCTCAGTGGAAGTGATCGGAGTCGTCTCATGGGTTGAGCTAACCGCTCACCGTAATCCGCGAATTCGTTGGGTCCCGTTGCGCGTGGGCCAGCCAACTCGCCGGCTAAACGTAAGGAGCATCCATAGACTAATTGGGGTGTGGGGGTGTGGTGTGCATGTCTGCCTTCAGCGTGTTACGGATACTTAACAAGACTAGTGGCAAAACCTCGTGCCATGAGGGGTTGTTGCTAGCGGACAGTGAACTTTTCAACTGCCGATGAAACCGCCCAACCAACCCGTTGGCTGCCGGATGGTAAGCTGTTGTGCGAATTCTACTACAGCCTAGTGCGTTAAGGAGTGAAGTTAAGGCCAAGTCAAAATGTGACCCGCGATCGGTAGTCACTACAGCAGAGCAATTAAACTGAGCGACCCAACGTTCCAAGAATGCTCGTGCGACGGTTTCCGACGAGCAATTCGGAATTGGTGTAGCTTCTGGCCAACGTGTAAACCTGTCTACATATGTCAGGATGTATGTACACCCATCCGAGGGTGGCTAAAGTCCGACCAGGTCGACATACACATGGTAGAAACGCTCATCGGGGGCTGCAAAACTTCCCACTGGGTACGATGAATCTTAGAACGCTGGCAGTGTATGCACGCTTCCGCCCATGTGCGGACTTCACGATTGACATTGCGACAGACGAAATGCTGGGTGACCATTTTGACTGTTGAACGTATGCCAGGGTGAGACGTGTTATGCAACGTGTCGAAAATTCGGTGGCGGAAGACCAATGAAATAACCGGACACGGGATGCCTTGTGAAGTATCACAAATAATCAACCCTCCGGAGGAATTCATGGGGACACTTTCTAACTTAAGGGAACCGGACCAGTGAAGTTGTTCTGTCTCCGGCTCGTTGTCCTGTGCGGCTACGATCGCCGCCAGATCGACTGAGCTTTCTATCGTGCTCGTTGTAGAATTAACGCGCGAGAGATCATCGGCGACTGGGTTCGCAATACCTGAAGTATGACGAACATTGATCGTGAACTGAGCGATATAATCCAGGTGTCTGGTCTCTCTGGAGGAATACCTGTCGGTTGTCGAGCGTGAAGCGTACTTTAACGGCTTATGGTCTGTGAAGACGATAAAGTCCCTACCTTCAATGGCATGTCAAAAATGGCGGATGCCGAGGCATACCACTAACAGTTCTTTCCCAAAAGCACTCTACTACGACTCAGTTGGTTGTAAACGCTCAGAGAAAAAGGCTAGTGGACACCAGTCACTGCAGTGTTGTTCCTACGGCCACGTCTGATGCATCCACAATTAGCGCTAAGGAGGCGGACAGATGGTTATACGACAGCGATGTCATGTTGGTGATAGCTGTTCCGAGATTAGTGAAGGCCTTTCTTGCGGCCGATGTAAATAAAAAAAGCGCGTGACTTACCTTTGAGCAGGTCGGTTAGCAGTTGTATTAGATAGACACAGTTAGGAATGAAACGGCGATAAAAATTCACTAAACCATCGAAACGGCGAAGTTGTTCGGATAATGTTGGCTCTGGATAGTCCACTGTTGTTTTTACTTTGTCAGGGAGATGTTCTATCTCTCTCGTGGAGATCCTGTGACCTAGGAAGGCCACGCGGGACAACCCAAACAAACATTTAACTAGGTGGATAGTCACCCATAAGGCGAACAATGGACGCAAATGCACATAATGCTGTTTCTGTGATGAGCTAGCGACCAAGATATCATCTAAGTACAGATAAACAGCGTGCAGTCCACGACACACTTCGTAAACGAAACGTTAGAAAGTCTGAGCAACGTTGCTCAGACCAAACGGCACACGTGAAAATTCGAAAAGTCCGAACGGCGTTATGACTGCTGTCTTCGAGTTGTCTTTAGAGGCCACGCGAATCTGGTTATAAGCGCGCACTAGGTCGATTTTGGTGAATATCTGCCTCCTCGATAGGTTTGTCGTCAAGTCCTGAGTGTGAGGAATCGGATACCTCCCGGGAGTGCTTGCATTTTTCAATGCCAGATAGTCGTCGCATGGGCGCCAATCGTTATCAGCCATCTTGGGCACCATGTGCAACGGCGGACCCCATGAACTATTGG
>QNGE01006576.1:15067-30371 GCA_008508345.1 Paragonimus westermani
GCCTTACTCTCACTTGCAGCTCGGTTGTGTTGTTTGCAAGGTGTAGGCACCTTGATGCTGAATGTTTGAATATGGACGTAGTCATTTTGAGTAGTTAGGTCCCTTCCCGTCCCCTTCTTTTTTCCTTCTCTTTTCTTATATAGGGTGGTTTGCTTTTTCTTCATGGTTGTGTGGCAGTTAAGCATTGGTGTGAACCACTGATGTATTGCTGTCTATGTCACCCTGTACTCGAATGGACGGCAGTCCTATAGGCTAAGAGACACTGTGGGAGGATTTCGTCCCAACGATCGGAATGGTTTCGTTCAATAGAGGCATGTAGAATTGTCATTACAGTACGATTGGTTCCTTCGACCAAGCCGTTACTCCGAGGGTGGTAAGGAGTTGCTCGGGTTCTGTGGATGCGTAACATACGACATACTTCTTCTAGGGGGCGACTTTCAAACGCAGCGCCTTCGTCAGAATGCAGCACAATGGGTGTATCAAAACGAGCGACCCATTCGTTTACGAACAACGATGTTATTGTAGAAGCCTCTTGGTTTGACATCGGAACAGCTTCACACCATTTGGTAAAATAGTCGACAAACACAAGAATATATTGATTTCCCCTCCTCGACGTCGGTAGTGGTCTCACCACATCAACTCCCACACGGTGGTTGGGGCCAACTGTTGCAACCGTTTGAAGCGGGGCTCTGGGAGCTACAGTGGGAGGTTTGGTTTGCGCACAGATGTTACAGTTGACACAATTGTGAACAACATCGTCATGTAGCTTTGGCCACCAAAATCGCTGTCGGACAGCTGTTCCAGTCTTTCGCTGACCCGCATACCCAAGTTCTGCATGAACCTCTCGGACAACCTTTGAAACCTTGCCAGATGGGACGATTATTCTGTATGTTCGTTTGGCACTATCATGTAAATGCAATACGCCATCGATAACTCGCAAATTCGCCCACTGTGACCATAAGCAGCGCTCTTCCGGGGATCTGTCCTCTATTTCGCGATGGTAGATGTTAGAAATGTACGGATCATTCAGTTGATAGTGGGCCTACGTAGCCTCAGCTGATAGTGTGGATAACATAGCGTTAACAGTTTCCGTGGGAAAGCGGGACAACGCATCAGCATTCATGTGACGGCTGCCCGGGTGATAGATACACTCAAAGTCGTAATCCTGAAAATATTCCAACCAACGTGCTACTTGACCCTCCCACTTTCGGAAGTTGCGAAGCCATTGAAATGCTTGATGATCCGTTCGAACTTTGAAGGTTTTCCCGAGTAAGTAAGGACGGAGGTGTTTAAGGAAATACACCGAAGCTAACATTTCACGGCGCGTAGTGCGATAACGCCTTTCTCGTTTATCGAGCCGACGACTTGCATAGGCAATCACGACTTCCTCATTGACCGACTTCTGGGACAGTACAGCGCCGATCGCTAAGTCGCTGGCGTCAATGTCTAGTACAAAGGGGCCGGCTGATGGCGAGAAGTCGGGAAATGCTAGAATGGGAGGGGAACTGATCTTATCTTTAAGAGTATTGAACGCTGTGTGACATTCAGCAGACCATACGAATTTCTTGCCTTTCTCCGTAAGTTGATGCAACAGGGATGCCACCTCCACAAAATATGGAACACATTTCCAATAATACGAAGCCAGTCCCATAAAACTGC
Source organism: Paragonimus westermani (assembly GCA_008508345.1). NCBI lineage: Eukaryota > Metazoa > Platyhelminthes > Trematoda > Plagiorchiida > Troglotrematidae > Paragonimus > Paragonimus westermani. Next base: position 16,727 of record QNGE01006576.1, read on the forward strand.
GTACTTCGCTTACTGATCGTGGTACTGACCAATCAACAACTTGTTTGAATTTTGTGCCATAGGTTTTTATTCCTGCGGGTGTGGTTAGATGGCCTAAGAGTGATAGTTCTTGCTTTAAGAGCACGCATTTTGTAGGTTTCAGTTTCAGGCCCGCCATTCGGAGACGTTCGAATACATTTTTCAGTCTGGTATTGTGCTCTGCTATTATGGGGGCGTGAACAATAAATCTTACAACACTGTCTGCATTAATCGCTGAAAAGTAGCAGGCGTGTCAGCTAGGCCGAACGGCATTGTTTCAGATTCATGCAAACCGGATGGAATGATAAATGCCGTCTTTTGACGATCTGTGGGGCGGACTTCAACCTGCCAGTACCCCCGAAGCTAGATCAAGCGTGGAGAGCCGCTTTGCGCCATGCAAAGCATCGAGTGTGGTATCTATGCGTGACAGAGGAAATGAATCTCTTTTTGTTATAGCATTCAGACGTCTGTAGTCAATGCATAACCGTAAGCTCCCGTCCTTCTTTTTAACCAATACAATGGGGGATGCCCAGGGGGAAGTCGACGGGCGTATAACTCTCATGTTAAGCATGTCTTGAATCATGGTATTCAGTTGTGACTGATAGTGAACGGGAATTCTTCTGGTGGGTTGTCGAAGAGGTTAGTGGTCACCTGTATCGATTTCGTGTTGCACAAGTCCAGTCCGCCCAGGCTCCTCACTACCGTACTGGAACACGTCGGGGAAGCTGCGTAAAAGGCTTGCTAGCATGAGTCTTTCAGTATAGGGCAAAGCCGTCCCAGTAAGTAATGGTTGTATCAAAATCGATTCCAGTCCGTTTAGTTTGTCGGAAGCTTCTAGTACGTTCACTGTTTGAGGCTTGCCTTCCACTCGTGTATTCATAGCATTATAACGAAAACGGATTGTCTGTGTGGACGGGTCGATCTTATCGCAGTACCGTCGTAGAAAATCCATTCCTAAAACCGCGCTCCATGGCAGGTGGCTGCTTAGTGCAAACTGATGTCCAGTGGTTAAACTAGCCAGCTGTACTGTGACCACTACTTGCGAGCCCGTCTGTAAGGTGGTGCCGTTTGCCGTTAATATATGATGGCGGTACTCAGGCTGGACTATCTGACAATGTAACTGGGCTACCACGGCCGAGTTTAAAATAGGACACGAAGCACCAGTATCAATCCAAGAGCAGATAACTCCATTGTCTAATCTACCGTTCACAGTTAGTGGCTCATCTACGTCAGCATCGGCGAGACAGATAATAGATGCATTCGACAAAAGTGACCTACCTCGTGTTACTCGACAGAGGTGGATTGTGTCCACACTTCTGCGAGCGAGAACCAAACCTCTTACAGTAGACGCAATTACTCGTTGGGGAACTTGGTTGGGGGGGGGGTTNGGTTCTGTTACTGAAGGGGTGTCACGCATTGACTCCTGCACCGCCTCAAATGCCCGTGCATTTTTAACTGCCTGTATCAGCGATGACGCCGGTTTGCGCAGAAATTTTCCACGTAATTCTTGATTAGATAACCCCAGACAGAAACGGTCACAAATCTGACAATCTCTTTCCGACGGAGATGATTGTGGAAACGCTTTCAGAACTAGTTCCCGCAGGTCACGAAAGAACGAATCCACCGATTCCGGCGATTGCTGGCGCCTGGCGTGGAACCTTTGGCGATAAACAGGTGCCAATTCCGTGCGCCCGAAGACTGTTTGTAAGGTTTCCCATATAACTTCGGGTGGTGAATCTGGGGCCACACCAGAGGCACGAAATTGCTTCACAGCTGCATCACCCAAAAAATTAAGGATATAAAAGCTGCTGATAAGTACATTTTGAACTTAAATGCCCAGTCATCGAAGTCATCATCGGGATTGTAAAAGGGGGGTTGGCGTGCTGATGGTTCAACCTCGCAGCATAACTCGTTCATTTCGATTATATAATTCGTCGATAACGCGGGTGAAGTGAACTCCGGTTTCGCGTTCATCCCACCTCTGTCACCAATTGTAACAGGACGACAAATGAATACACAGGACAGCGATCGCAGACAGTCTCGACGCAATTCAAAACCAGAGAAAAGATGTAACGAACAATCACAACCGGTGTATTCGCGATACAGAGACGAGGCGGTGATCCGCACAACATCAATGGCAACACGAAAATCAAAGTCCCAATAACAACGGGTTTTTTAATCGTTCCAAACAAGTAAGTCCACGGAGGGAATCGAATGTGACAGATCTAGAGACGTTCATGTCATGTGGAACACGTCGAGTAATACGTAGGTGGGCGACCTGAAATAGATAACAAGGGAGAGAACATGGGCGGAAAGTTTAAATCGCATGCGCAACAGTTTCTATATTGTTACGGTTGATAGGGTATTAGACAAGCGCTTCTTCATCAGCGTTATATAACACACTTGAAATGGATGAATACATCTGGAATTTTTTGGAGTGTGGCACAACAACTGTATCGATTAAAATCACGTGACTGACTCGTCAACTTACTTGTCAGTCGATTAATTAAACGCTTGCTAGTCACTTAAGTGTCCACTGATCACAGGTCGAGCAGACTGGTTCAGCGTGTGTGTGTGTGTGTGTACACTACAAATCTGTCGAGTTTAACCGTGTTCGCAAACCTACACAGTTATAAACTGTCTCTGGATCATTATAGCTTGCGCTGATGGCCACGTGTTTAATCTATTTCACTGTCAGTCACGTGAATCAGAATTATGATAATTTCCGTACTATCCCAAAGTGTGAAACATTGGTTCCCACCGATAAATTTGAAAAAATCCAACAACAGCATGTAAGATTTCTTCTTCGTTCGCATCTCAGCGGTTACTTTTGCGAAATTAACATATACTTTATATGATCGGGGTGTAAGTAACTAGGCGAAATCAGTCTAGTTATGTCTGAGACAGTCGGTTAAATGACCAAAGCGGAAGCAGCAACTGAGGCGTACTCATTAATAAGAAACATGAATTTGATAGAACACATTAGAACTGTTGACGGTCAGGAGGTTACCAGGAGTCCGAAAAGACACACTGAACGCAAAAGGTCAGACATAGTTGGAAAGTCTCTAGAAAACAAAAACATGAACTGAAATAATGTTGATCTATTTGCACTGATTAGAAAGACAACGCAATATGGATTGAGAAGGGATAGGGGTGGTCCAACGGTTGTTAAATTGTATGAAAAAAATGAACCGGTCCAAAAATTCGGGTTTGGTAGAAATACGAAAGTGAAATGAAATCGAAGAATACCAGTTGTATTCTTACCAACATAGCGGAAGGCTAATCACCAACTGTCTCTGGGCACAAAAAGTGGGATTCAGCCGATGTATTTAGACAGCTTCCACCATACTGAGAGCCTGCTTTAGTTTGGGTCTAAAGAACAATCAGAATGCGGCCCTTGGGTCCACTGAGCGCCCAGTCGGTAGAAGGTGTTTTGTAATGCCACTGACGGCAAAACCGACCTCCGAATCCCACAGTGCTTGCAAGGTAGGGTCCAACAGATCCAAGTTTAGATGAGACCCAGCTGCAAAAACTATGGGCTTCGGTTCAATTCGAACCAGCCCCAGAAACAGCATATCCAAGCGTCGAAGCCCAACTTTTTCTCAATTCGGTTTCATCTAAATCATTAAATCTGACATACTACTTATAGGATCTAACTTTAGCCGGAACTGTAAATCTTGTCATCGACTGTCACTCACATACACCGTTAGCCGAATAAACTGGTATCTGGTCTATGGTAACTCGCGTTGTTTGTTTTATGAAATCTACATTATACAAGCGGATACTAACACTAATGTATTCAGTCTGCTGTGCGTTCATGGTGATCGGCATCAAGAGTGTTATGGTGGTTAGTCAACGCAACGTGCATTATGTAAACCTTTTTCCAACTAAGCCAGATTTGTCGTTTTTATACCACAAAGCTTTTTATCCCTATCATAAGGCAGTTACATGAAAAAAGTTTGAGCCGACGCTAAAATGTGTGTGTGCGAGGTTGACTGTGTCCAAAATGAGCCACAAAATTCGCATTTGGCTCTTCCGTAAGCAAACAAAATGGCCTTGTTTACCAAGCGTGCCCCCTGGCTAACTCAACAGACTTACACGTTGTAGCCGGAACCAAACCGGCACGGATGCCCTCAACGCGCACCACCGTTTGAGCGTATGTGCGCTCGTCTGCAGTTGTCGTGCGAGGTGAGTAAAGAATGCCATTTTGCGCATCGCTGCAGTTTTTGCTAAACTGTTGTGCAGTCCGGACTACAGCTGCTTCGCACTCACGCGCTTACGTGCGCACGCGGTGTATACACGCTAAGTAAATAGAGCGTCAATCACATTGCTGTGTGCATGGGTGTGACACCGTAAGGCATGTAGGAGTACGCACACAAGTCTGGCCAATGACGTTCAAGTTAGACATGTGAGTGTGTGTGCGTGTACCCCGAGGAGATTGAAATGCGACACCTGTCGCACACCGCGCTTTCGAGCCGTGGGTGTGACATGGTCAACACGCTATCTGCGCTCACCGACACCAGTTCATTCGGTCTACAACCACCCCTCTCCAGGGACGAAGGGATCAATTTAATTGTTTGCGCAGCAGTTAGCGTGTTATTAGCGTATTCGAAAGTGATTTTATTGGCCTAAAGCAAAAATCGCGAAATAGTCAACTTCGTGGGGACAGAAAAACAATACAAAATTCACATTTGTTTCTGAAGCAATTTTAACAAAATAACTTGCAGACAGAACCACTAAGTGGGAAATTCTACGTGAACATGCGGTGAATTTCCGTAGCAATTTCCCATTAACCGAATAGTCGCAATGACTGATGTATCAGTTTCATGGGCAAGCATGATCGTAAACATGATTAGTGACCCACATAATGTGTGCTTTCAACAGCGCAATCATAGAGGAGGTTAAAAGCGAACCTATTTACGGACTAGAAAATGAGCAGTAGTTATATTTCTCAGCAACCTCCACATTCACCTAGCCTGTTCAACCGGACCTTTTCCAACCAAGGCGGTAAACACCACGTTCGCTTTTCTGAAGCTCGACAATAGTGTGTAACCTTGGCAGGGCAGCGATTATGACATTTCCAAGTTCTTATGAACCCACTACGCAGGCCATTACACACAACTGAAATAATGCATGCCTCCAATCGTCTGTTCAGATTGCCTGAACATCGCGGTATAATATGATCAGTGTTCAGTTAATATTAACATTATTTTCAAAATTCACGTTAACGACAGTTACGAAGACGGAAAGCAAATGGAAGAGTTCAAATGGTCGTGTGTGTCAGGTACAAAATGTCTGACTCTTTATAGTGGTCCGAGTTCCGTGTAAACCTATTACGTCCCGAAAACTAGTCAACAATACGTATGCTCCAGCTAGTGTTAATAAGGCGAGCTCATTGCAACCATGGGAACTGAATGCCTTTGCCCGTAACTTCTGGGAACAGAAAAGGATTACAGCCAACTGGGGATTTATCCGACTGCAGCCAATCTCCGTGACTGAAATGTCTTGAGTAGACTCGACAAAACTTTGCGAATAATTTGAGCAAACCTCTCATTGTCGACTCGGTAGCCAGTGTCCACAGATGTGAATCCACTGTTCTGTCCTACCGCACAAATCCTGTGTGCAAGCACACACGGGTGATGTTGTCTGACACGTTTCTTCCACCACGTAATCGCGTAGTAACACGTAAGTATAAACTAACTGGATAAATATGTTGAAATTCGAGTCTGTAATCAGTTCGACATTATAGATTTACAGGCCTCGGTTTACTGCAAAAGTTCATCTGACGTTCCATTGTTTCGTTCCAGTCAGTTCAGTAAATCAGAACTAATCAGCGTGTAGTTCCTATGGTCTGAGTCCTCGTCAGACATGTCATCATCAACTCAAACGTCTCAGTCGTTGCGTGAGTCGAGCGAAATATATAATCAGGAAGAACAACAGGGCCGATAAGCAAATGCAGTTAACATGGAAGAAGACCGTATGTTCATGTACGTTCTTAGCTGTGGCGAATCTTAAGACTTCGTACCGTCACAGATACGAGCCCAGGGTCCGGGATCCTTTGTAATCGATGAGCGGAAAGTTGAACAACATAGCTGATGAAACTTGATAGGCTTCAGGAATTGAGAAACACCTTCGAATACCTTGAACCGTATGATCAAATTGTCCAACAGTATAGACCAACCAACTAAGGTGCTGTAAGGTTGATATTTAGGCTAAGAAATCAACAACTTAGCGATAGGTTAGAGTTGTTGGGCCCCGTTATGGGTTGGTAATACAGTGAACTAGCAGGAAGCGATCTGTGTACTTAAATATGCTCGAACACATTTAATAGATGAAGGTAGCTTCTCGATGCTTCTCGATGTCCGAACAGGAACACCAAACATAAGAATGAGAACAACAACAACATAACGGAATTATCCGTCAGTCACCGGGAGCGCAATTTCAAATTACCTATAGACAAATAGGAATAACTGCCATATCCCGAGCAACATAACTCCTGTTAATCTGGAATCGAACCAGCGACTAGTATTTAAGAGAGTGTATTGGACCTTAAATAGTACATTGTTCTATATCGTGCGTTTACCACGTTCAGCCATCCTTCTCAACTCAGTTCGATTAACACAGAGCTGCTCCGGATAGCGTGATTTGATTGTACGAGGGCATTAATCTTTTCGCCTTAAGCAAAGCCCCTCTCCTATTCTCGCAGTAGGTCTGCTGACTGCCGGGGTGGAATAAAATATTTTCTAAAAACGCCGATACCATAATTCCACTTGCATGTGTTAGGTTATTGCACAAACGGAACGATCATTGTTCAGTAATACTGGTTTATCTCATCGGTATAAAATACTCAATAACTAATAGTGTGAAGTGACCTTGGTAAGTGGAACATCTGACCCGGAATAAGGAATCAGCGGGTGTAAGTGAGCTGCATGTAAACAGTGGGTGGTTGTGAATATGAAAAGGAGACAGACAAACTCACAAACATCGCTAAGTCAACCAGCATATCATCTTCGAATCTCACAAGGAAATTCGATAGGTTGTTGGATAGTTTGCCTACGCAACAATCTGTAGCTCGAAGCGAATTCTGGGTACATATTTGAAGGTCGGAACGGTCTATTCTCAAATGGTGCATACTGGGCATTAAAAACTACCTCACTTAATACTAAGAGTCATATGTACACATTGACGGTTGCAGCCGTCTACTTTATGGTTGCTAAATCTAACTATTAGTGGTGGAGGCTATTAAACTCTGTAATAAACTGTTCACATATGCTTGTGCGCATCGGATGGCGTCAGTCACTGCGTGGCGGGAAGCTTGGGAAGTGAGTTTTTGATAATGAGAAAAAACAACTTTTTTCATCCAACCTTTAAGCTGTTAATCCACGAATTGAGAACGTCGAGCTACCGAGCCACGACCTCAGTAGCATAGACGTAGAGGTGCCCAGTTGATGGCCTTGAAATGGACAGACCTTGACTGTCTCGCTGGTCTCCTGGGTTAGAAACTTCTAATGTATCCAGCCTCTGGATGGAGATGTACTAGGAGATGGTGACTGATCAGATTCGGTGTTGTGAATGCTGCTGTCTGATTGAGCTGCCTGTGAACTAGGACATTAATGGAGACCGGGATGTGAGACCTGTGTCGTGAATTTTGACCCCTCCTGTTGGCAACTGGGTTATTTGTGAACGCGAAGTAGACAGCTCCATAGTGATTGCTCAGGTTTAGTTGCAAGGATACCAAGATTATGTTCATTTCCCGTCTTTATCTCCAAAGTAAGACTGCTTTTTTGTCGTCTGCCCATGACTCTATGACATTTAAGATGCAACAACCGCAATTAATGTTATGATACGGGGAGTGAAGGCAATGAAGGCGATACCAGAGCAAATATGTCCGGAAACGTCCACGTGACATACAACCGACTCAAACTGGACGATGAAACGCAATCAGTTGGAACACATAACTATCCTTCTGTTCAGCCCATAAAAGGAATCTCATAAAGTTGGGGACAGTTTGATATTTAATTGTGATTGCAGATAAAACCATTGGAATCTGCTACACAGTTCAACCCTATAAGCTCACAAACGTTCTTACAGGTTCTGAAAACACTTTAATCCAACTACCTCCAGTGCTTGAACAAAAGAATGATTGCTTATCAGGTGACCTCATGAGCGACGTTCACTTGCTCGATCTCTTGTTCCCATCCTTTCTATGTTTACCTATAAGGCAATCGTACTGACTGATAGTTTAAAATAGATAGGACACGGTTAGCCTAATAACTGATCCATCAAAACGAGCATATTCACCACGTTTTGAAACGAGCCGTTTTAATTCCTATGGGAAGCGTGGTTAAGTAGAAAAGAACCCGCGTTTGTTAAAATGAGTAGGCTTTCTTGCCTATGGATCGTATACTAGTCCTCAAATTGTTAGCATGATTCTTTTATGTGGCCAGACTCAACCGGCAAGGACTGCACGTATTGGATGGGCCAGGTGAAAACACGACCTACTCACACAGTCCACCAAGGCGTGAGATCGTCGAAATTAAAAAAAACACAACCGAGGTCCAAAAGCGAGCAGGAGGGGGCAGCTTCACATGCATAAATGGTCAGAACTTACCAGGACGACTCCGAGCGACCTTGATAGATTGTCAGACCTGTTCTGACTCTCACGGACCTGCAGAGGACACCTGTCGTCCAAATGTCAATCGAGGTCGTTGTTGAAGTGAGCTCACAGCTACATTTGTGAGGCTGTGGTTGCTGTGGTAAAGGGCGTAGTGACAGATTCAAGGTACGCTGCGAACAAAATGGCAATCAACGTGGGAACAGTCGTGAGTGAGTGTGCACGTGCACGGGTTGACTGGACCACCGTGATGATCAAAAAGTGTATCGTAAGATTTCGTATTCGTTTAGCTTCTCTGTTCCACAATGGGGTGACAGGAGTGCGCTGTCCCCCAAATGAATAGTCTACTAATCGCGTCCTTCTGGTTTAGTGCTCGTTACGCAAGAGGCGACTGCAAAGCCGGGGGAAGTAGTCAAAAGTTTCTTAATTTTGTCTTTAGCTCGGCTTGGTTTCCCATTCAATGCCTTGTGAATCAGGCCTACCAATCAAAGGCGGATGTCTTATCCGAGTACTACCTTCGAGCTGAACACCTGAACAGTCCGGCTCAGCGTTAAAACTCAACTGCTCACACTATTTCGACGTCTGTTTGTTGGTCTCATAATTACTAATCGGCTTAATCATCCCATGACAGCGTGCGGTTGCTGATGAGAACAGACTTAGACTGATTTGACCAAATATCCAACCTTGGCCATACTTGTTGCCTGCCTGTCGTACTCTGCACATTCTATCTGTCTGGTGCCATTCTCTCTGGCCATCAGTTTAGATACAGAAACACAACAAGGAACTTATCCAGTGACTGGAGGTTGTGACCAAGATGTCTGATTTATGTCAATTTCAATCGTTTTCTTAACGGGAACATTATTTTTTTGTCAAAACTGGGAGTTGAACTCCTATCCAAGTCCTCGTGAGTAAATCTTGTTGACCACTGCATCAATGACCACATTTTAGGCATTACCGATTTATGGACCACCTGGCGATTCGGAGACCCAATCCCGGTCGCGATAATCAGATGCACAACAGATGGGTTCACAAATAGTGAAACCCAATTCTAGTGCCTCCTTCAAAAGGGACCAGCTGAAAAGGAAATTATAATCAGGGGTGACTGGCGTTCAGTGCAGGTAAACCAAGCCTAGGACTGCGCATCAGCAGTCTCATCCGGTGTTTGAACTTGTACGGTGTTGCTCCCATATACAACACTTGCAACCTAGTTACCTGAGCGTTTCTGCCGAGACTATTCTTTATGGATTGTGCTGTGGTGCATTCGGGGAAAACAGCTGATCAACACACTTAGTGACTTTGCCTCTCAATCAAGACTTTACGAAGGAAATGGTTTTTAGTGACGTGTGGTGGTTTGAGTGTGTTGTAACTTCCACCTCAACTACAGAACAAGGTTTAATAGACAAGTCAAAACGCGTTAAATGTACGAGCTCTTTTATGGGTTCGTCATTTTGAAACCAAAAGAACGACAATAATCAGTTGGTAACTCCCAGCAGTCGAACTGAATTGTCATACAGGATATCACGGATGTATATAACACTTACAACTCTGAGAAGCGTAGTCCACGGATAGCATGATCGTGCGAGACAAGCAACATGATTGTACCCCTCCCGGTTGATCTCTTCTGTACAACTTACGAATCGAGTATGCATCAAACGTGTCATGAGTCTATGCTCGAATAGAATTGGCAACAAGATAGCTGAAAATTGATCACTGTGTGGGTGTTACAGACACTAAGTATGTGATCACGTTTATCAAGTGAACAACTTTTTTGTCAGTGTAAAACTGAACTGATAGAGTACAGATTAAGATAAGTGTACATTGCACGTATTGAATAGTATCTCCGTTTTTAATGCTTCTTACTATGTAACTTAATTCAATTTACGAATTGTCTACATATTACCGAAAGTGTCAGACATGAGTGATTGAAGTGAGTGGACACTTCACAATGATCAAAGGTATAGGAGTAAATCATTTGTTTTGCTGGTTACAGTCTTGTAAATACACAGATATCTTAAGTGATACGGTAATGTCAAGTTTATAGAACACAGTCATGACCTTACTGGATTTCCATCTTAAAGAATGTCTGCCTCTTCAAGCTTTTCGCTCAGTCGAAGAGAACGTCGCACAATCAAAAGAAGTCCTAAATTGTCAGTTAGTATCCCCCAGAATAGTTACCAGATCGGACATCGAGCTGTCAGGAAGCATTAACTGATACGGGGTATTTGAAATGATTATGGTTTAATCCATTAGACTGAAAGTTGATGCCGTTACAATGGTAAAACATTTCTACCATGAAACGCATAATCCGGCAGAAACCTACAGTACAATATTGATCAGCTTGACGGGCACGTGTTTTGTGTAAACGTTGCATTTAACCATGTCTGTGCACGTGTGTTTGTTAACGTATCGACTGTAACGGAATAAAACAGTTGAGAACCTCAGTAAGGCAGGTGCAAGATTTCATGAGAGTTTGAAGTTGCGAATATTTTAGTACACTAGCAGATTAACGTTGAAATGTTCATACATGTGAAAAGTGTGTTTGTGCATTTGTTGACTGAAGTAACTTAGGATTTTGTTGGATGACCATCTCAGTGAAATTCTCTAAGTGTCCAAATGCTACAGACGACTAGTGGCGATTGTTTCGTGAACCGAAGAACTGCTTCTGGTTTGGTCAATCGACATACTGTTCAATCGGAAACATGTTGAAGATAATTCTCCTCGATCCAAAAAGGCTGTCTCTGTTGGCATGACAGTTTTTGGAGACTCCCAGCTTGCACTTCATTCACTCTTCTCTTGCCGTTGTTGTGAATGATGTGATCACACAAAACCCCTTACAGTCTAATGTCCTTTGAATGTTTCGAAGTACCAATTATGTGAAGTAATCCATCTGGCATATAAATATCACATGAGTCCGGGACACAAAATTGTTCGCCTCTTTTTAATTCCTAACGTTTCTGATGGTTGGAAACAGTCGTGGTGTTTTTCGCAGCTCGAGTTGAGAATTTCGATACTGGGATGTTCACCGAGGTTACAAACGTTTCATTAGCAAACGAGGTAACGCCGTGCGTGTGTAGGTTTTTAACGTATAGGTTTGATCACTCAAATGCCGCTGAAATGCCCCTCATCTATGACACCTTAGTGAGTACGACAATCAGTCTGTCCGCCTCACTCGCACTTTCGGAATCAGGCCACAAACAGTGTTGCCGCAAACGAAGTTTAGTTAGTACAACTCGAGAGAATACCCTACGAGTGTACATAATGTGAGCAATTATTTGGGACTTTCTGTATGTTACAGTCGGCACGAAATTTCTCCACGATGGAACACTAGAAACTTACTCCCGTCTCGGTTAGAACATTTTCCCCTGATGGTAGTCCGCACAACTATTGACTGTGTGTGCTGATAGTACGCTAGACAAGTTTCCAGTACTTAAGTCAGTTTATTCTGAACAATGAGTAACCTGTTTTCCCAACCAGAAAAGCACTGAGTTGTCAGTCAACTTTATCAGAGAATCCCCGCCACAGTTAGCCATAACAGATGATGTTCGACTGTTGCTGGCTTCGAAAGGTTCAAACCTAACAGTAGTCCGTTTCTTGCTTGTCAGTTCGCTCAGAAAGACGTATGTGTAGATGAACATAAGAAAACCGTAGCTGACGGTTAAAGTTACTGGTACAATTTCACTACAACAATGCTGAAGTTAGGTCAACGTGATTTTCACATAGGCTTGGCTTACTGACGTGATTCAATGAATAATCTCGAAGTTGGAATGTAACTTCAGGGAGAAATCAGAAGCCGAGTCGTCGGCAAGGCGGGAAGATATGTGGGCAATAATTCGAACAGGTTGTAAGCAGTATATGTACAAGGGGTAAAGAAGATACGGTGAAAATGAAAAGAGAGTTTTAGGCTCTGTATACACTTCATGCATATCTGCTAAAAATTCCCCTACTCGAAATCTTTGCTAAACGCGCACAATTCGTTTCCGCCAATCCTAGAAACAGACTAGGAGTGCATTGTATAAACTGGCGAATAATGACGCTGAAATGTACTGCTTGAACTATCTGTTGATCTGAATTTTCTAAAATTCCTGATGTGCGCCAACCAGTGCAGAAAGAACACATGTTGGAATATGTTAACGTTTCGTTTACTCTCACCAGTCGCACATGTAAAACATGTACGTTATATGCAACAAACTGTTAGAGATGAGCAGGGTATGGACACGCATTCATTCACATTAACAATTGTTATCATCACCACGGCAACCCGATGGGTTGTTTCAATCACTTTTGTGCACATAGCGCCGGCTGAGGTGACCTGTTATCATGAGGTGTCTTGCAATCGATGATGCTGAAAGTCGCGCTGCGGGTTCACTGGTATGAGATTGTTATGTCATTTGTTTCAGCTATTTCGGTGCGTGCTCCGCTACTCACTGAGATAGTTGTCATCCTGTTCTGCCTATGTAAACGTCGCTGTAACCGCAAGTGAGCTGCTGGATAACGTAAGAGACAGAATAGTTGGACAAGCTACGTTCCCAGTTTCAAATATCTGATCCTTCTATGGTGGTGTTTCAAGTTTGTGATATCAGTTTAAGTCAAACCAAATCAGCATTGTTCTTGATGCGTGTAAAGCTGGAGAGTGGTTGATCACGTGAGATCACAAGTCAGTGTACGGGTAAAACTTCCATTCCGACTGGTTGACATAAACAGGAGTGCAGCAGAAGAATGGCCAAATCCACTGAATGCCACCTTGGAGTAAACAATCAATTTCTCATCCCATTTAAAGGGGCGTACGAGCACCAATCGGGTTCGTTTTGTCTGATCTCAAACAAACAGTTCGTACAAGAGATCTGATCCTCAATTCCTGGTCCACATCGAGAGATTTGTAATAGATGTTGAACGGGGAACCTTGAGGGTTCTCCAAAATCCATGACTAACCAGTTTCATCTTGCTTCATTAACCTCTGTAGAGTCTTGCCAGCTTCTTCCCCTCAGGTTACGCACCATTCTTCCTACCTGTTAC
>QNGE01006577.1:17658-30366 GCA_008508345.1 Paragonimus westermani
GAATAGACGGCTATAGAGTTCACGACCACAAATCTGTCAATGCATACGCCAGATCGGTTCGTAATAATTAATAGTTCTTTGTTATCCTACTGTAAGCTATATTCCAACAGATGATGTAGAGGAAATAATTTCAGTGTATATTTAAATTGTTGTTGTTTTCGTTTAACTTGTTGACGAAGGTGATTTTCTCACCCATACAGGATATTCAGTTACGTTATCCGTTTCAGGACCATCGCTGAATTCCTGTCTGAATGTGTATTTACCCATATCAAAGACTGTGTACACCTAATACAAAAATTAATTCGTCCATTCCGAAAGACCCCGTATGTTGTGCTGACAGCTTCAATTTGCAACACGATCCAACGTTCGTGTCGAAGAGTATCCCAATTTGTCCAATGGAGTTTTCACGTAATATATGGCTATAGCTACCCAGCAGCACAGCTCGAGGTTCACGCCGACAAATCTGTCAGTTCATAAGCCAGATTGGTTCGTAATATTTACTAGTTCTCTTTTATTCTACTGTGAGTTATATTACAACAGATGATAAGAGGAAAATAATTTCAATGTATGTTTTACACCAAAGCAGTCCGGTGAAATTGTCAGTCAACGTCGTTCATAATACGTCATTGGACGCGCGTTTCGCTCTTGTAAGTTCCTGTCATTAACGCATATTCTTAACGTGACTGGTAGTTTATCCTCGGACACAGACACTAAACAGTTGAGACGGATCGAAAAGCAACAGTTTCCTGGTTCAGTCTATACCTATGAGGGAGGCAAATTCTGTTTTGCTGTTGTGTGTGAAATCAGTTTGTGATTAGAGGTCATTTTACTTTTGACATCGGGGTTTTGTTAGGAGACCCTGGAGACAGGTATGCAACGTGTTCTCAGATGTCGAACAAGTTTCTGCAGCGACTGCATTCGAAGAGTTCCCATGGGAAGGGAATTCGCAAGCGAGTTACGCTTGCGAGTTAGTTTTGCAATTTATCTCAGATTCATCTGAGTCTGTCAATCAAACCCGACGTTAAAACCATTAGCCGAAACTGTACAGAAACACGATCTACCTCAATTTCCTAAAGGATTAGTGTACCTAACAACGGCATTGATATGTGGATTTGACCGCATTTGAGATAAATGACAAAGCTCACTCATAAATGTGTAAAAAATCTACAACCATTGGAGTCGAATTACATAACAAGAGAGTCTATGTCGACTTGTTGAGTGACAATGAACAGACAAGCAGACAGGTCCGTGGAAAATCATGAGAATTTTCTCCACCAGCCATCCACAGTCATACACGTTCAGGCTAATTAATTTTCGGTTAAGCGCCCCAGGGCAACCTGCAAATGAGAAAACAAGGCTCGATACAGCATTATCTATGATAAATGACCTCTCAACCCCAGCTTCATTCATTAGCTTGTTCATCTGCCAGTCCCTTTTGTTCAATTATGACATGGCAACATCAAACCCACACGGTGAATCCTCTCCGTCATGTTTGCGTATTAGACAGTCAACAGATGGACCCCGGTTGCCCGGAGCCTTCCGCCTGTCGAATGAGACAAACAACCAGAACCCGGCGTATGGCTCGGTTGCACACAATCGTAATCCACATTCTTGTGTTCAAGTCTACGTGAAGCAGAGATGAACGTGAAAAACGGGTGGACTGATAGTGGATGTGAGTTACGTGATTTGCGGGCAATTGCGAACCGAATAGTCAGCATGACCCAATTCATTTTGCGAGGCATAGCGGTTGGACAGACTATGGTGTTCACAGTGTCGAATCTAGGAGACGTCGGAGGAGACTTGAGTGTGATGTGAATCCGATGAATACGGATCAGTCGATTAGGTCCTCACGTGTCCACATCGAACGATTTTTCTGTCCACAGTCCATTTGATCAGTGGTTCTGAATGCTGCAACGGTTGGAACGTTTGTGGTATTCATTGAAACCCCATACCTGGTTTGTCTAACTGGGTTGTGACCAAGATCAACTTTGTCATAATGGTGTACCAAACATCTAAGAGGTTACTGAGTAATTTGATCCGTTTAACATTCTTCGAATTGTCGAGCAGGTGACTTTCCCATTCACATGGAATTTTGTGTTAATAAGATTGTTGAATACACAGTTGAGGAGTATGTGACTTACTTAGTGCTTTAGTGAGAATGCCTTACCTCAAGCAAATGCCTTGTTGATTATCGGACTATCGTTGACTTCTTGTCTAGATCGATTATTGTATGTATCAATGATCGTGCTTTGTAACCTCTGCTTATTTGCATGAACGTGACATAAGAATACACCCATATATTCCACAAATACCCGTATGTGTAGATACCATAACTGGACATTGTCATCGACGACCGTGAGTATTGGATCGCCAACGCCCCCACTTATACAACAAACTTTGACATAGGCACGGTGAATGATGGTGAGTCCAGTCCAGTGCCTGTTTTCGTTGTCAGTATGTGGTCAGAATTTGGATTGTGACCCAATTGGATTCATGTGGTTCATTATGAACAGCTTGGCAACCGTCAGCTCCGTCGTTTGAGATTCAATGATTCGTTCCGGTGGTCCCGTGTAATGCGTGCAGTTGCAAGGCACAACAACGCGCACCTCCGACCAGTTCTATTCAACAGCGCGAACTCCACTCTCGCAATCATCCACGGGACTTCGCGTTCATCCACTCCCACATGCACGGTTGCCAAATCTCCGTATCCAACTAGTCAATATCAGAACAATGAACTACCGAGCAGGAGACTATGAGGATATGAACAGTCCAGACCCCACATCGGAGTTTGAAGTAGGATTAGGACACTTCGTACTGCACAATGTATCTGTCACGATCATGCATATTGTGAGGTTATGTGAGGCAACGAACTTTCGATGGAAAGGTGAGAGTTCACATAACGGAGGAGACTGTGGGGTCAGTTGTGGTCAGTGTTGCACTGAGGCTGTGACATTGGGCGGTCGGTCTGTTATGGAGTACGTCCAGCAGAGAGAGAGAGAGAGGTGCACACATGCGATCGCTGTCGTCTTGGTCAATTCTGATCACAGCACCTGTAAAGGATATAATTATGATTACTATCCCACTGATACTGCGCATCGTTCTGGTCAAGTGCACAATGTCCAGTGAAGTTGTCATGAGATGGGAACGCGTGGACTCCACCAGAAGCCCAGTGTAACGCACCATCCACGAGTGTGTCACTCAGTTCCCCTACTGAAATTCACGCATTCCTCTTCTCGTGGAATTTGCGATTGTCTGCGTGATTTGAGAAAAGTGCGCCATTCTACCACTCCATCTCTCTCTCTCCCACCACTCACACACACACACTCTCTCTCTCCGTCTCATCCTAGTTACTACAGTGATGGTTCGGTCATGTGACATGCACAGACGTGGCCGTTATGGTGAGCCTTCAACACAACTCACCCTATCTTCATGCCGTCAAGTTGATTCGAGAAATACCACGTCGAAAATTTGGCTGATGGACTAACTGCTAGTCGTGTGCTCCACGTACGGAGCAGTGAACAGCATACACGAGTTTTGCAAACAACTAGACACCCTCTCAACTTCTCTGATTAGTGTTTCGCGTACGATCAGATTGCTAACGAGGGTGTTTCGAACTCGCCCGATTACACCGAGACCATGCGTCAGACATGGGTGTTTAGGCGGAACAATTAACTGGGAGGAGCGATGTGGTGATAGAGCAGTTAACTGGTCATTGTCTCCCCGATACTCACTGTCAATTGTGGAAAAACTGGAGGTGATTTCACTTATCACTGACCGCCATGACGTCATCCACTCGCGCAATCCATGACGGACAGGACAACAACATGACAGGAATCACTTGAAATCGCCTGATAAACAGCGGTTGCTAACCCACTGTTGACTCACCTAGTAGTTCAGTTAGGCAACACAACAACACAGCAACACGTTGCAACACTCGACTTGTTTTTCAGAGCACGAACGCTCAAACCACGCGCGTTTGCACTCATGACAACACAGGAATTGTAGGCGATGTCGATGGATTTCTGTCTCATCAACCCGGGGCGATTGAAGTCGAGTACCGTTCGTGGTATTCCATCACGTTCATGTAGTTACTGGAAAATGTCCATCGGCTTAATTATGCCTCATTATAACATACAATCCACACCAGTTCCATCCAATTTCCATCCATTCAGGTGCATTCGAAGAGGAATTTACGCTGTCCTCAAACACAACCCTGTCCGTCTTGGTGTCCACAGCGAACTGAGTTGAATCGTCTCGCATGCGAGCATATGTAATCAACACGCTAACATCACTCAGTTGAATAGGCGACTGCATACGCTTTGCCCTGTCATGAAACTATCCGATCAAGAAACTCGCGATGGAATCCTACAGCTAATTAACTTTGAAATCGGTGACGCGTAAGTGTCAGTATCAGGAATCGTGGTTATACAGAAAAATCTGTTGCGTGTGTTGGCATTAGGTAGAAGCATGGTCGGATTTTGTCAAGGCGTTGGATGTTCATCGAAGTGGATGTTGCTTCCGTGAGTTGGACGTAGTTGTACTGATGACACCAGTGGTCTGGATAATGATGACGGTGATGTTCAATCGGTGACATTGGTGATTGCGTAAAATCGCGAGCGTGCATCAACAGATCAATTGTCCGGAAGCGATCTATGTTGAGTGTTTGATGTGTGTGAAACACAATGAGGCGTGTGATGGAATGCAGATGAATAGGATTGATCTGAGCAGAGAACTGGAGGAGTTGAGCTAACAAGAGAAAGCTGGTGTTGGTAATCTGTCTGAACATACAATGTGCATTTATTGTGTGCGAGAATGTGAACGACCACGCTACACACAAATACACACATATATGCATCTATATGCATATGTATACATAGATGCACAGTGTTTATCCGAAGTGGTTACTCCGAATCAAAATGTTTGTAATAAACCCATTCGAGTGAGTTCGGTTAGTCGACATTTTCTACAGAATGGGCAATTCGTCTATCGTTCGGCTGATGCTATTCCGACTGAATGAAGTATCTGGGCCACGGTGATTGGTAAGATACTTCTACTGACAAAAACCGAACATTGTTCATATCCGTTCGGTTTGTAGATTTTGGAAGGAGCACTCTACAGTCAAGTTTGATTATTTCAATCCTGGGAAATCCCTGATAGTTCAGCCCCAGCATATGTGGGTGTGAAATGGCTGTGTGGAATATCACACCACTGGTCTCACACTGGATCAGCAGGTGTAACCGTTTTACATGGCCGATTACTGGACAAAAGTAGGCCACCCAATCGCTTGAGAAAGCGATAAATAACGGTCTTCTCAGCTTCAGTCAACAAAAACGTGCCCAGGACTTGTTAACCATGTTAACACAACCGAGTTGATGAAACGAGGTGAGCAACGATTTAAACGGCTGAAAATACCAGCATTATGAGATCACAGACAAGATGGAATAAACCATAGTCTAGCGTTACAAACGCCATCACATCACCTTCCAAGTCCAGACCACTGATACGCGAATTCGAGTCAAGTCAGTAATATGATTTTGTGTATGACGAGAGATGAATTTTCAGATTCTTACTTGTTCGGATCAATGAATGTCTCCACATCGGGTTTTCGTACAGAATTACGATATATGTGAATGAAAACGCAATCAAACCGTCGCCCTTCATCGAATATAAACCCACCGCAACTGAAGCCAGCAATTTCAAAATTCAATCGTATTTTGATTTTGTTCAAGTCAGTTGTTCGAGGGGGTGTTTTAAGGACTGGTCGGTTACGCGGAAAGAGTGTCCCAGTGTACTTTTAAAATCCTACAAATGCTATTTTCATATGAAAGCGCGAAAATGTTGGTGAACGTCACAACACCATTTCAATGCGTTGCTTTCAGTCTGACAACGAACTGAGGAGTAGAATAGAGAAAAATTCCATCGAGATCAACACTCCACCATGCTGATGACGATTCACGACGTCGCACATCGTAAACAATTTCGATGGTCACACACATGACAAATATGGACGAACCGTCCAAATTCGATACATACACCAAACTGTTCAAGTTGCCTTGGCAACGACAGCAGATAGCAGACCAACACATTCGATTGAAACCACTATGTGACGACAGAGTGAGCTGGTCGCAATTTATGAGCTGAAAGCAACACGCGCACAAAAACAGCAGAATAAGTGTATCCACTAGCAAGAGGACTGCTGACAGGTTGGCAAACTGGGTCCAGGTGCTGGAATTATTTTGTCTCACAATCGTGGTTATGAAGACGACTAATGACACTGACCATATTGTACATCATAATTTGTTATGTTCAATGCGCGAATGTGTGTGGCGCTCACTCGTAGTCATCCCATCCGTCAATCGCATTAACAGAATAATGAGTGGGCGAGTTGAGCACGCCCATCCGCCATTCGAGTAAAGCGTCGGATCCGCTATTTGGGTGGCGTGTAGTGGCCACCGCAACTGTTGTGGTAGCATATCAGATCAGATCACGGTCGGAGGTGACACGAATGGATCAGAGGTTGGGATTCAGAGGAATAACGATTAAAGTTGTAGCTTGTCAAACAAGACGGATAAAAGTTAAATTTCGTTCATATTGATATTATAGCGACCAGGAGATTTCACCGGTCTGTCTTCAGGTGTGATGTGTAAAATCGTTCCGAAACTCATAGTTGCATATTGTCCCTAGGCTATTAAGAGTGTTCGCGTGGTGCATGCTGTCCGATTGTTTGTCTGCGTGCAATGTGACTGTGTGAAGGGAACACGAACCACACACACACTTCCGTTTTACTCACTTGTTGGCGGCCCGTCTCCACTGTCCTTAGTTAATTTACGTGTCGGTGCCATTTATAGCGCTATAAGAGACCTCCTGTACATTTCGTCGAAGTAATATCTGGTCCTTGTAATCCGCGCCCTCTTTTGCATTTCGCGTCTGCTAAATTCGTACGTAGGAAAAAGGACTTAGTGAGCCGCGCCTAAATTGGTGAGCCCACCCGATTAATTTTTTGTTCATAGGCCTACCTTTTATACAACTGTGAGTTACAATTCTTATATATTTCACATATTCACTTTTAACTCGATTCATAATCCATTCTACTGTAATACAGGCTCAATCTCACGTTTCGTCAGACGCTTCCATCAATGCACTAGTCATACCATTTGCACCCTTTCAAGAGAATAATCCGAAATCGTGGTATGCACAGTTACGAGCCAGATTCACGCAATGGCAAATCAGTTCCCAGCTAACCCGTTTTCACCAAGTAGTTGCTGCATTGCCACCTCACGCCACTGAGGTGAGGGACGATATTCTGGAGTTACCGAACTCCACGAAACTCTCCGAGCACACAAAACTAACCGTAATTAAACGTGTTCACCTGTCCAATCGTCAGCGTATTTCTCAGCATCTGAGTGCAACTGAGCCCAGCGACCGCAAACTACGCAGCTTGTTCACCACATGCAACGGTTAACAGGCACGACACATAAGGAGGTGGGTCTAATGAAAGAAATATGGCTCCAGCGTTTACCTAAGAACATACAAAGCATCATGAATGCAAACGCGCTGGTAACCTTATGAATTCTGGTCGATACCGCCGATCGGATTTGGGAAACATTTGACATCACTGTTTTCCAACTCGCTTCGAGTAGTCAGGGCTCGATTGCCACTCTGTCTGCTCAAGTTGCTAGCCTAAATAAACAATTTCATGCGTTCGGGGTCATGTCCGACTATCCCCAGTCAACGACATAACCCCGATCACTGCTGCTATCACTAGCAATTTGGCGAGAACGTTCTGCAATGCAGACAATCCTGCACTTTTGATGCAGCCAGCAAACCGGCCAGCCAAATCCTCCTGACCACCAATGTAGCTCATCCGCCTGGTTATCTGTTCTTTCTAATAGATCACGAGTCGGGGATTCACTATCTTATGGACACAGGTGCTGAGGTCAGCGTGATCCCACCTGAAGCCCACGACTTGGACAGACCGATCACGTACAATCTTCGCGCGGCCAACAGAAGCACTATCAAAGTGTTCAGTCAACGCTCTCGCACACTTAGCTTACGTCTTCGGAGGACTTCTCGCTGAATCATCACGACCGCCAAAGTCCAAATGACAGTAATCGGCATCGATCTTCTCCACCACCTCGACCTTTTGGTAGACTCCAGACGACACCGCCCAGTCGACTAAACTACAAAGATTACCGTTACCGGGATTTTGACCGATAAGGTATCAATCATTCCCGTGTAGCAAAGCTATGCGAAATCAAATTCCTTCAACTTTCTACTCGACAAGTATCCGACTGCTTTTCGACAATCTTCATCTCCGCCTACCGCCACAGGTTTCACGGGGCACCATGTAGTCACGGCAGGCCTGCCAGTGTTTTCCAAAACTTGCAGACTGACACCGGACAACCTAGAAGTAGCTCACGCTGAGTTTGAGCACATGCTCGAACTTGGAAACAGATGCCGTCCAGTATACTCTCGGCCTCATCACCACACACGGTGTCTCAAGCGCGGCCAGACTGGTGCCCGCGTGCAGATCATCGTTCGCTTAGCAACGTCATGGTACCTGTCAGGTACAATATCCATCATATACAGGACATCACGACTAGCCTCCATGATACCCATGTGCTCTCGAAAATCGAACTGGTACGCGACTACCACTAGATTCCGGATGCTGACGAGGATTTCGCGAAAACAGCCGTCATCACACCTTTCGGTTTATTCGAATATCTACCTATGCTGTTTGGTTTCCGAAAGCCGCACAAATGTTTCAACCATATATCATCGACTTCACACGGGGTCTGGACTTCGTCCACCCTTACATCGACGACTTACTGGTTGCAAGCGCTTCAGAAGAAGAACACCAGATCCATCTGCGACAGCTCTTCGACAGATTAGCGACTTTTGGGATAATGATTAGTGCGGAAAAAATGCGTTTTTGGTCAACCAGCAGCAGAGTTTCTAGGAAATCACGTTGATCAACACGGTGTTTGAACACTGACCGATTAGGTAGGAGTAATCCGCGACTTTCCCCGTACTACAACTCTCGCTGCCATCCGTTGATTTAACGGGGTGGTCAATTATAAACGGTTTGCTCCACACTGCGCTGAGTTTATGCAGCCTTTAACCGATTCACTCCGTGCCCGTATCAACGGGGATGTAGAATTATCAGCGACAGCCATTAAATCGTTCGATCGATTTAAAATTGCATTAGCCACGGCCATCATGTTACACCATTTCAACTCAGCCGCGTTTAATAACGCGGTTGGCGCCGTTCTTCAGCAGCTGGTCGATGGGCTCCGGAAACCGACCGCTTTCTATTCCAACCGTGTACTTCCGGCTGAAACAAGGTCTAACACATTCGGTCGTGAATTGTTAGCAATTTACTCGGCTCCTCGTCACCGCCGACATGCCCTCGAAGGAAACCAGTTCATGATTTTCACCGATCACAAACCGTCGGTTTTTGTCTTCCGCAATGGGTCCGAGAGACATTCGCTCCGAGAAGTTCGACAACTGGACCTCGTACTTCAATTCATGTTCGATATATGCCACGTCTCTGGCAGCGATGACGTTGTGGCTGATATGTTATTACGAATATCTGCGCCAGTTGTTCACGGCTTAAACGCCATGGCCAACGCACAACGTTCGGGAAATGATTCCCACGCTTCCTTCCAACAGTCTGCTCTACGTCTGACGGATCAATCTTTGTCGGCCTTTGCAGCCACTATTCTCTGCAACGCTTCGAGTGGACACCGCGTCCAGTGGTTCCCATTCTTTCCGATAACATGTTTTTGACACACTAGACGAGGTTGCCTACCTTGGCATCAGGGCCACGGCCAAGTTCACTTCCGATAGAAACGTTTGGCCTGGTATGCTAGAGGGCGTCAGAAACTGGGCGCATGTTTGTTTAGCATGTCAACAGGCTAAACTCCGTCGTCACGTATCAGCCCTGATAGGCCGATATCCAGCTATTTCTTCTCGTCTGTTACCTGTGCACATCCACGTAGTTGGCCTTCTAACACCGTCTGGTGGCATGTCCTGGCTTCTCACTTTGGTCGACCGCTTCACCCGATGGCCTGAAGCCGTCCCAATATCCAAATTTGCTTTCAGTGGACGTTGGATTGCATCGCATAGGTGCTCCGCTACCGTCACAACCGACCGTGGTCCGTAATTTGAAAGCAGTTGCTTCGCGGAATCGTTGCGTACCTCAGAATGCCACCGCTCTTGCACTACGGCTTACGATCCAGCTGCAAACGGAAGGGTTGAACGACTTCACCGACAACTGAAAGCAGCGCTCAGTACGGACAGAATCCCTGCCACTGGCGTTGCTCGGTATCCGTTTGGCCGTCGAGGTCGACCTCCAGGTCTCCAGCCTGAAACTTCTTCAAGGGTAACCACTACTATTGTGAATCCAGAAGGCGCACGACACAAAGGGCGTTTTATTGGAGAAACCAGTAAACTAATTAAGCCTCTCAACGGGACTAAGAACAAGAACACTCATTTGCACACCGCACTCTTCTGAAGATGCTCCAGTCGCTTTGGATACCATGTCTCAGTTCCGTCATGTGGTGAAAGTCATTAAATGTCATTCTGCCTCCAACGATCCTTCTATTATGTCTCCCGTATTTATCCTGCGATCATTTCGGTCCAAGCGGCTACTGAATAGTGGTGTGAGTAGTATGGTGCGACCGTCAATCCTCACTACACTAGTTTATCTCATTTGAACGCTGGATTGACTTTGAGGTATGCGCACTCTGTCTGGTCATTCCGGTTGATGTCGCAACCAGTGCCTACTAACTCCAGACGATAGCTCACGTGAATAGAGCCTCGCAATCACATCAGAACCTCCAGTTTCATTAAACCCGCTTGAATAATGGAGAGTAGTCGGGAATTTGGTTGTGTTCAGGTTTGGACATTTGAGCGCGTCTAATACGACGTCACTGACTCAGTAACCGACGCGGCTGTCTCATAAAAACAGAGATTTTAGTCAAAATCCCGACCTTGACAACGTTATACACTGTTGGTGAACCTTAACAGGAACGAAGATGTATTTGGATGTGTAAGCTTTTTCCAGCTGTGAGTACTGTTCAATTTAAAACAATCCTGTAGTTTTTTTGTTGAATGTGTTTGAGACCATATTGACTGGATACATTCTAACATCGTTCCATCACTTTCAAATGATATGGCTGTCTGCTTTGTATCCACTTTATTTCTTGTCCTGATGTCACATAACTGATGACAATCCACGCGAACGCAATCTTGACTTTTGGTTTACAAAGCATTAAACATCTGATCCTCTCATTTTGAATTCTCACATGGTCGTTATTCTCCCTGGTTGCATCCAGTGGGCGTCTTTAAGTTGCAGGATATTCATGTTTAAAATCTCAAGTATATAATAACTAGATTATGTACGTCTGACTTGATTCGTCATCGGTGAGATCGTACGGAGATGGCCTTGTTTCCCCTGGCACTTGTTGGGAAGTACACGATTCCTCACTCGTTGAAACTGTTTCCAGGTTGTAAAGAAACTCCTAAATGTTGCTAAATGGAGATCCTACAATACTGCAAGACTACGTGTGCTACAAAACACACGAAAAATTAGTCTAAGTTTGTCTCATCCTACTGCTTATACACTAGTCTGGTGACTGTAAGAACGAATACATAAGAAGGATAATCCAAAAAAACCAGCTGTTTTCAATGGTACATGTGCCAGAGTGTTTTATCTACAACCACAGGACCGCTAGGCATCTGGTTAGGCACACACACACCCAAGTACGTTCAGCTCATTTGATGGCAAAGCCTAATCCACTCTGGACCTTGGTTTCATGTGTGTGAAATGTTGGGATGCGTTCTCCAGGTCTTTGAAGCCTCGACTGCTGGACTTCAAAACCTCCCTGTGTTTTGAAAATAATACGTTCTGAGGATACAGATACCCTATTCCGTCATTCCAGACTGTCCACTTGCTTCATTTTCTATCAAACCCCTCTTTTCAGTCGGCTTATCAGTGACTTACGCTTCACAGATCTCTGTTCTCTTGACTAGAGTTTCCTGCACGTTCACACACGGTCAGAATGCGTGAAGTGTTATTCGAAGAACAGTACATAGTTCACTTGCCAGTTTTCCACGTTCACATCGTCTCCAGAAGGTCACTCCATCCTATCCATGCATCTGTGTGGTATGTCCAGTACGGATGATACAGGTTAACAGCTCAACTCCATCCGATACTTTAGTTGAGCTCCAAACCTTTGCCACTTGTTTGTGAATTAACGTACAACAACGGAGGCCGTCTACACTTCCTTCTTAGTCGTCAGTAGGCGAGGTTAGTAATCAGTGCTTTGGTCTTCCCTCGACACGCGTAGTCTGGGCCTGTTTCGACTGTAACAACACTACGAGTTCACACTCAATGACCGGTAACCGCGGTTCCGTGGTTCAGTGGGCGTGTGACTGGATAACAACTTGCAACTTATTCACGGGCCGTGGGTTCTATTCCCCAGTTTGTGTGTTGTTAAGATCCAACTAGGTCGAAACAGTTATCCACCCCTTCGCTAGTCTTCACTGATACCAACCGTTTGCTCTCCTTGAGCTATGGTGGGTACTCGCTTGTTTGCAGATCAATCACAAACCGACTGATCGATTTCAGCCCATGACCGAAAAGAAGCACAACAACTAAGAGGACGTATATATATATATATATATATATATATATATATATAT
>QNGE01006578.1:0-30365 GCA_008508345.1 Paragonimus westermani
ATCAGGCCCTGACAGAAGCCCAGAAATTGTACGTTCAAACTCACTTNCTCACTTGCTCACCCAACTCACCAAATTATCTAAGAGACGGATTGCTCGAACGAATTTTCTCAAACATTCCGCAAAAACGTCCAGCAGGATTGAACATGTGTTTCGTTTGCAGATACAGCGGGCAAGCTTTAAGAATATGCTGTTTAGTGGTGATCCTATGTATATTAGCCAGTAAAACCCAAGGTTGCGCCTCCTGACAACAATGATCACCTAATGAAAGATGGGCTCTTTTTTAGGGAGTGAGATGTTTGTATAAATCAGACGCGCGTGAGTCGAATATTTTGCAGTTTTTCAATAAAATGTTCCTAATTCTATCAGTGTATAGAGTTTCGGATGCATTCATAAACAGAGATCGCTGTTCGAGAGAAGGCCGTTTCTCTTCCGCAAGAATCAGACCACATATTTCTGCAACAAGTTCAAACGCGTTCTTCAACTAGTGTTCCCAGTTCAGGCCTAACAGGGTCAAAATTAAGCCACCTTGCCGCAGAGCAGTATGTTCAGAAATGTTGAAGTAGAGCCCAGGATCTACTCAAGAAGCCAGACATGCGTGGGTCTACATATAGCTTGGCGTCATCCTACACTATGCCCACCTTTCAATCAAGCTGTTCGCATTTCAACCGTGAGTAGCCGTGAACGTTACCACGTTTTATATGTTATTGCAAATGAACTTTTAACACTGGGTTTTCGGAAAGAAGAAACTCACTCAAAATGTGACATCACAATCTCATGTTCATAGGCCTCTCTGTCAGTTCACTTCCAGGGCAGCACCGACTCTAATTTCATCCCTGATATGGCTCATTAGTAAGATATATCCCTACCATGATTGATACTCCACCAAAGGAGATAGAGCAATCTGCTCATTACGTACTGGTTGGTGTGGTGGAGTGCACGTATGTTATACTTTAGTCATGCGTAATTTGAGTCTAGTGGTGGATTGGCCAACACAGTTGCTTCGGGAAAATACGGCCGAACTTCAACTACTGGCTGTAAAAAGCATGCATTGATGGCCAGTTTTAACAAAAGCGTAACTGGATTCCACTGTAGATGAGACCCAACTGTGAAAAGTCAGGGCTCCGGCTAGATTCAAACCAGCGACAAACACAGCATGCCTCAACGTGACAAGCGCTCTACCAGCTGAGCTACGAAGCCACACTGGGTGACAGAGTCCAAATGTGAAATTTCCGAGCTCCCGGTGTGGCTTTGTAGCTCAGCTGGTAGGGCGCTTGCCGCGTTGAGGCATGCTGTATCTGTCGCTGGTTCGAATCCAGCCGAAGCCTCTACTTTTCACAGTTGGGTCTCATCTAAAATAATAAATCTGTCACACTACTTATCGGATTCCACTGTGTTTTTGGATGTATGTTGGCTGAATATTTCACGGGAATGGGGAAACTGCAAGCAAATGTGAGTGTTATTTCTTTCACACAAAAATAAATCTCTATTACATATTAGTGACAATGATATGGTTCTACGAGTCTGTAATCCGATAAGTCTGTACAGAACGTCAGCAAATAGAACGTTGCCTGAGTAGGTCCTACTTATTAAGTTGTGTGTTCCACCATTCCACTCGGGGACGACATCGTTTCAATTTCTGTAGCTGACTGAATAGGTTATGTATTCTCTTCCCTCCGTTTGGTTTAAACCTTTTGTTCTAATGTGAGTAGCCTTCAATGCACAGTGAATATACTCCTTCTGTTAGACATTTTGAACTGGGACTGTATTTTACTTCCAATGCGAGAGTCCAAAGTATACATTTTCTTATATACCAGTGGTTAGTTCTTCGTCCTGCTTACGATTATCAGAGCAGTGTATTAGGATCAAAAGTACTATTCATCACAGAAGCGTTTTGGACAAACTAACAGTGTTGGGGAGGGTGGCGTCGCCAAGCCGTTTACGCCAGTCTTTTGTGTGACGTTTATATGTCCAACGGGGATAGATATGACTCTAATTACCAGACTCATTCTATTCAACGTATTTCATGCAAGAGATTGTTTAAATCAGGCAGTTTTATTCCTGAACGGAATGTCTATCATTTGTAAGCAAGGAGCTAATTTTGGCACGTTTCTATGGAAACGTAGAGCTGCAACTTGGGAGATGAGCGCACTTCACCAAATTATCTTTTGACAAAATTATGACTTTTCAAATCTACATATTAATTCCACTATGGAAGCATACGTCTAACTGGACCAGTAGTCAGAATGAACCGGAAATAACTTTTGTTACTATGGTTAGATGATGAATTTCATGATGGTAGATAATATATAAATTAATTTTTGTGAAAATTTTCCAACGGTTCAGCTCACTCAGACAGGAAATCGTGTCGTAAAAAGCCAACGTTGTTTTCATGTTGCAGCGGATAACCTTAGTAAGCGCAAAGTTGAGTAAATCTAAAGGGTTTTAAAGTTGCCGTTGAACATACAGTTTCTAAACAGTTAAAACCGTTTTCTACAAGAGTTACCCTTGTAAAATATGTTTCCTATGAGGAAACCATGATGTATTTGGATTGACACTGTACATATATCACAATTTGCTGTGTCTATTGATCAAACTATCGCACAAGACTTGCTTTATACATCCCTAGATGCTTTCTAAATCTAGTGTGGTTGATTCACTCTTGGACAAGATGGATCTAGGAGTTAATCATCTGAAAGGTAGTTGCTTCGGCTAGCGTGAGTCGAGACATTAGTCTGTACAGAAACGCAACTCTGCTTTACGTTGTTAAAATCATTCGTCGATACTGTAGTAATCATCTGGCAATTTACTTGGTACCCCAATTTTCTACAGAGTCTAGTCGAGGACATTGTGGACGAAATGCTTTGAACAAAGTTTGGTCACGCAAACCCACTCTTCATGAATATTCACAGACAAACCAATTAAGGAAACGCATCATCGGGGGCAGAACAGCAAGACAAGGTGAATGGCCCTGGCTGACTTCAATCATGTTTCATCAAACTTATCAGCAAGCGGTAGATGCTGCTGCGTCCATTAATTCTTCACACAACGCGGATTCCAAAATGCGTCCACCTTATATTACGCCCAATACAATGATCCACAATAATCTGGACAGATCTAGGTCGTTTCACTATTGCGGCGGTACTCTGATTCATCCACAGTGGGTTTTGTCGGCTGCTCACTGTTTTGTGTACGTCTTCGATTTTCTCTCCAATACTCAGTTACTTCGATTAGTACGAGAACACGGCATTTGCTTGTAGGCCGTAAATGTTTAAGGTATCTATTAAACCCCTGTTGCATTCAGAAGTAACGTGTTAAAAACAATTATGTTCCGGTGTTTCTTAATCTGACTAACCACAACCTGGGCGGATTCGTCAAATGTGCTGGATACTAGGTCGATGAGGTCAAGAATGGTAGTAACTACTTAACGTTCGGTTGAATTTAGGACAATCAATCACTTTGACAGTACGGAGCACAAAATCATGTCTGATGATCAGTTTCGTAATCAGTTTATTTTTACTGGCCAGACGTATGAATGGTTCACTGGCAATGATAAAGTTGAGAGCTCTGGTTAATTATTCGGTAATTATCGACTTGGAATTAACTAGCGATAATGCGGTTGCTTCGAAATCATCCTCAGATATCTTAACAGTGCTAGTGACTCATCATCCTAAGTGTTTGTACTTACCGACGGACACAAACTGTACTCATTGAGGCATACCACATAAAACGTCATGGCAGGGTAGGATTTTGAAAACGACGTGTTAATTAAATTAGAGTACAAAAGAGTTTCACATGCAAATCGTCGTAGACGTGAAACGAATGCTAAGATGTTTGAAGCCTGAATGCTCTCCCGCTCTGCGTGTAGTTCACTAGACTGCTGAAGGCATTGCAACAGCTTACAGTGAGTACCAGCAACTTATTTAATTGCTTCAAACCTTGAAGTTTTGTGTCAGCTGCTGTTCAGAGGTTACGCACTAAAGCAATCATGACAAAATGGTAGTCGACTATTTGCAAGCAAGCTGGATCATTTTTGTAACTTCAACAGTTTGTCCGAGACAAATTTCTGTTAGAACCACCGAAGTCCTCTACGACACGTTTAGCAAAAAGGCACTTTATACGTGCACACCATAATCGTAATACTCTCTTTCCTTTTCGAAGTGAACCACACAATAACGTACTTGGCTTGACCACGAATCCTAGACGATGGACCGTACGCATTGGCGAGCACGATATGCTTGATGACTCAGTGCCACACTACGACAGCCCAGTGGAGAAAATCCTTACACATCCTTTCTATAAAGGTATGTTACACTTGTTTTTTCCTGATTGACTGCCATTTTGTCTACGAATGACATTATATCCCTTAAATGGCGGTGTAATAAATATAAGTATGTGCAGTAATTTTGGAATCCTAATGTTCCGCCACTCTAATATGGGTACTGAGACCATTCGCATTGCTACGGTTAACCTGTTTTGTTCTGTCAGCTGAAGGCACATTGAATGCATCAACCAGACAGGCAGTCTCGTAGTTGTTGTCAGCGTTTTAAAATCAGAAAAAGACTGTGAACGCTAATATTTATACAGTCCGATGCATAAGACGATCAATTGTAATTAACTTGCCAAGGTATAAGACTAACTCTTACGGTCTTATTTCGACATTCGCTAAGAAAGATTAATGATATTATGTATTCTTAATGTTCGATAAAATCGCGTGGGAAATCTAGTATGAATGAAGCCAAGCAGTTTGAATGTGGTGTTCAACCTGTTTTCGGTAAATCGAACGAGGCTCACACATCGTTACGAACACCTTCACACGTACAGTGTTACAAATTGCTCATAACGATGTGTGATTCTCGTTTCATTAGCCAACTACGGAAAATCTACTTGCAACAAGTGCAAAACCCGTGAACATTGTATAGCACAACCGCTTTTTCTTTCTAATTCTGTTTAGGCGTTTTTCCACTAAGCAACCGTTAAGATTTTTCCTTAAACGTCACCTGGAAGAGAGGGGGAAAAGGCGGAATGATTTTCATCAAAGACGTAGAACTTCCTTCTTGATGTATGTACACATAAACAGTTAAACCAAAATAACTCTGTCAATTTACTTCACACTAATTTTACGTTTCTCACCAGATTTTTCAACTGGAGATGATATCGCTTTGATTAAATTGAAGGAACCAGTTCGATTAACCGATTACGTCAATGTAGCCTGCCTACCAGAATTCGGCGATGCAGTGAGAACTGGCACCCAATGTGTCAGCGCAGGTTGGGGACATACAAAGTTCGGTAAGTCTGTGATGTAGTCGTGCCAGTGGGACAAGAAATTTCTGCTCTAACTTTCTGTTTAGATATATATATATATAGCAGGCGAAGGTATGTTGGAGAACTACATCAGAAGCTCCGTGTTTCAAGTAACTGATTTGGACAGTCTCATTTGTTAAGCTTGTACCATTCCGACTAGCTTCACACAGGGTATATCATGTTAATATCCATGTGAAATATGCGTCAGATGGATAAACAGAGTAATCATTGTGCTGCAGTGATTAAACCGGTGAGGAACCACAATTCAGCCAATGGAAAAGGTTGCAAATTTCGAGGTTATTTCATGGGGCTTCTGCTTGTCAGTCACTGTTTGTTATTCGAAGCGAATTCTCATTCAACCGCTAAAGCGCACAGCACTGATTAGACTAGAATTGTTGTACACCCTCAGCAAAAACTGGGAATGGTGTGGGAATATGTGTCAAGCATTGGCTTAAAAATTACATTTGGACGAATTACTCAACTTCATTTCGAGAAGCGCGTCACACAATCAAGGGAAGATTAAACTTTTCAATTGCAGGTCACCGTGCCAGAGAACGCCAACGACTTTTCCCCAAACCAGTCTTCCTGCAGTAACATTTGCCGTGGCCATTGTGGTTCAGCCTTAGATGGTTGGTTCACAATTTTCGAGCTGAATTAAATCGAGGTCATCGTCAACCCACGGCCGAGAGCCCCATGCTTGTTAGACGATTTTTTGAAAAGCATATTATTGACTTGGCAATAAAAAGTTGTTATTCGTTGTTTAGACTTGCTATACTTCTCTTCTCACCTGTTTGGTTTATCATAGATGCCCCAACTATTGCGACCAAGTTGCAGCACGTTGAACTTGCCATTATGTCAAATGATTACTGCACAAGTAAGTATAACAGGCTCCGAGCACCTGAAGCTCCTTTTGGAATGAGCGTACCTCACCGTGTCATTTGCGCTGGTTATCCAGAAGGTGGACGGGATTCATGCAATGTAAGTTAATCGCTCGTCTAAATATGTTTCAGAGAGCGTGGAAATCATTTGACTCAAATAACCAGTGTGGTTGTAAGTGAGGTGTTTGCTGTACATGTTGGACTGCTGAGTTTCAAGTTGTCTGAATATACCCGGTTTCTTAAAACCACTAGATGAACCAGTTTCAGCGGTTTATTCTTTGACGTGTGCTAGTCGCTTGACTGTTGTTCCAACTACAACAAGAAATTTTGACTATTTTCATATAGATATCCACTAGTTCTGATGAACTGCTGATAGATCAAGTTGTTAGAGTTCATCTTCATAACAAACACGAAGTTCCAGCAGTTAGAAATGAAACTCACGGTTTGCTCTACAACCAATCGGTAAAATGTTCATTGTACAAACATTCAGCAGTTCCGTCCACAGCGTACCACGCATTAATAGTCGAAGCAACCCACAGGAAATGACCTCAGTTTACGTTACTCACTAACACAGAGTTCTGGAGAGATATTGAGCAGAATGTGGTAGAGAGACCGCACACGGTCAGACTATGCAGAGCAACGACCAGAATGGTCAACAGGGTGTGTACCCAAATTTCAATCTCTACAATATAACCCAAACAGAAGAAAAGGACTCCAGCAACAATCACAGTGTTTCACTTGCTAGATAACATTTCAGCTGTAGTGTAATTTTCGGCTTACTTCTGTCGTATTCTCCTCTTTACATTTCCTCAGCACGATTCTGGGAGTCCATTAATGTGCCGGAGTTCAGGTCAGTGGTATGTGATGGGTGTGATCTCGTTCGGCTACAAATGTGCAATGCCTGGCTTCCCTGGTATTCACACACGTGTTGCCGACTACGTTCCGTGGATCAAAAGCGTTGTGAAGGAAATTGCTTGATTTTAACTCCGGATCGTGAAGGAATACGTTTTTTTCGTGTATACTTTTCAGATGACTGAGGTGTTGGAATTGCATGGAATGTTCACAGGTGTCTGCGTTCTGTAATTCTGCGAAAAGCAACTAAAATTCAT
Organism: Paragonimus westermani; assembly: GCA_008508345.1. NCBI lineage: Eukaryota > Metazoa > Platyhelminthes > Trematoda > Plagiorchiida > Troglotrematidae > Paragonimus > Paragonimus westermani. Next base: position 7,289 of record QNGE01006578.1, read on the forward strand.
TTGGTGTATGCAAAAGTTCTGTGATTGAAACTGCTTAAATACATACCGGTGTTGGTTTCAATGCGTTTGTTGGATAGAGCATTATGTGAGTATTTACAGGCTGATAATCTAGACGAAATTCGAGCAAGAAAATGGCGTTGTTTGTAGCATAATTACTGTTGATAACCTAATCACAATCCAAACCAGTAATACGTTTGCCTACACCATTCACACGTTCATTTCACCATTAGTGTCTGAAAAACAAAGTATTTATGGGCAAATTGGACTTCCATAAGGTGAACACTTTGTCACAAAATAACATCAGTGCCAGCAGATTTACACCAAGAAGAACAGGTAGGATCCTGTGCACAATGTGAATATACATTTGAATTGATATGAAGCAGAGGCAAGGATCAAGCTTATCTGTCAAATTTCAGTTAGCTTAACGAGATATTCAGCTTTAATCACAATGCAAGCGAGTTTGCTTCTTAGGTAGTACTATGGCAATTGAAAAACGTGCAAAACGTGTGCTGTGCTATTTGCGGCCGTTCAACGTGTGGGGCGCCTACTCGTGAGATAACCTGCACCTGAAGAAACTTGGAATGCATACCCTCAAAAGTCACTGACTGTAAATGGGCTGAAAATTGCTCTGCAATAGCGACCACAGCATAAACTGAAAACAATCTTAAACCACCTATTCCCGCTTTGAATAAAACAGGATCTTGTGTTGTTGACCCCATTTGTGCTGAATTAAGAGGGACGAATCGAGTTACAAAACATTTATTTGACATTCTCGTCAGCAACTACTGTCTTATTGAAGGGAAAAAGGAGGACGCAAAATGTCTTCTGTTGCGATCACCTATTGGTTCAAAACCGACCGAAAGATAAAAACATGTTTGGGAATAAGATGACAAGCAAATCTGAACCTGGAAGAGGTCATCATCTATCAATTCAAGTCAATGATCAACTGAGAATGTTTGGCAATCTCTCTGAATTAACTCAGAATCCCCAAATCTTTTTAGAACCATAAAAATTAATAATATACATAATGTAATATAATATAATTATATTATATAAATTCTTCTTCACTACGCTCTTTCCCCTAAGTTTGGAAAATTCTGAGAACTGAGGTACGTTCCGGAATTAACATGGTATTACCTTGCAGTGAATAGAAGCAATTATCTGATAATCATTCCATGTTGTATTTCAAATTGAATTTTGCAAATTGAACTGCATCAGATCAAAATGGTCCTGCAGAATAATAACGTGTCCGCCTTTAAATTTTGTTCGACAAATTTTGGTGAATTTTCTAAGCACTAAAATCGATAAAGTTCCTGTGTGACTAAAGAAGGCTGGCTGCTTTGCCATAATGGAAAGATGTTTGAACAGTGTGCTTTGTGATATTTCAAAATGGCAAGATCTACAACGGGGTTTAGTGGGGAATAAAGTGTATGAATTAGTGGAGCTACGGAAAAGTTGCTTTACAGCAACGTGTTTCCAGTGCCTTATTACACTGTCCGAAGTCAAGGAAAGACTAAGAAAGGGAGCTGCTCTGGTTCGTTAGTTCTGCTCCAATTATGGCTAAATTCAGAAAACAATGGGACCTGTCAGCAGTGACCTTTAAAAATTAGTCTACCACGGGAGTAATTCAAACTGCAAGACAACACAGTTACACGACTTTTATAAACAAAAATGAAAGCCACTTTAATATTAATATACAAGTCAAAAATTCTGGAGTCACATTGAAGTCAACCGGGCGACAGAAACAACAGTCTCAGGTGAAGTGAGTACTTCAAACTAGGCCGGAAGCCCGGGTATTTCACATTTTAACCACTTAACCTACCAGCAAATGGTCTGAGAGACTGGTTGTCTAAGCAGGATTTCTTAATAAATTTACGCTGGAATCCGCTGATTTATTAGACGAATATTTTAATCTATATTACTGATAAGTACTTTAGCAGATTTGGTTGTGTAACAGATTGCTCACAAGTAGGCCTCCGTTAGATTATCAAATCAATCCAACTGCTCATCAGATGTGCAGTCAACACGTTGGGTGATAGACAAGAAGAAAGCAAGACGAGTTACACTAATTAGGATTTATGTGAAGCTACAAAATAACTTGTTTGTTTGTAATTCTGACAAGAAAAATTCTACAGTATCGTGCGTGCGACCTGCAACAAAACGCTGGCCGGGAAAGTTGAAATCACTCCACTCGCTAGAATGAATAGAATGCCAGCGACCAGGTACCTGTGTGCCTCAACGGAACCAAGCCGGTTATTCATACAAAGATTTGATTGAAGTCATTATTTTTGATAAGCAAAAGCGATAGAGTATTTTATTTTAACAAATAAGTTATAAAACTAAACCAAATCTAAAATTTTAGATGCGGAGGAAATGGGATTATTAAAAACGACTGTACAGTTACGGTAAAGTCATGTGGCCACAACAGTGTACTCTTCGAATGGCAAGTTGGCTATGATACTTTCAATGTTCTTTGGAGTCTATAAAAATTGCGGCAATCAACGTCAAGAAAAACTGCAGCCTACCTCATCATTTTCTAAACCAAAGCAAATAGCTTATCAAAAGACCATTGACTGTCAACCTGCACGAAAAAACACAAAGAAACTGTTTGCACACATGCCCGGAACGCAGTCGTAAGTTTTTTCTGTTAACGGTTTGAGGTTGACTCAGCGCTGATACGAACGAACTACTCGGGCGTAATAACGTTTAGTTGAGTTTCAGGCGGCAGTGCTTAAGTCTGTAGATTTCAGTGGTCTGAAGTAAGCACACGAAAGTCCTACGTGGATAGCACAATATCAGACGGCTAGTGTCATTCAGCTTCATAGTTCCAGACCCCCATATTTAGCGCATCAATGAAACTGTAACATCCGCCTCCTCTTAACTATGTTCAACTAATGGAACGTAATCTGTAAACATTTTGGGGCACTGACTTCACAGGTCTTTTCTAAATAAACTGCGTGCTCAATATAACTGGAACAGTGTCATGTAAGTTCCACTCTATGAACCTCAGCACAAAATTGCATTTACATTGAGTAAAACGTAACGAATTCTTGGCTCTTCGCCATTGGCAACCGTAACATGCCTAAAACCCACTTATTTTGGGTCAGTCAGTCAACTATATGTTGCTACTTCATTGGTCTTGATGAGTAGCAAGATGTCGTCGATGTAGCAACGATAGAAATGTATTTGGGTGATGACGGCTTTTCTGTTCTGCTTTGGATGCGCATCAAAATATCAACTGGCAGGGTTCCTGTGACAGAGAACCCAAAGTTGATCGAGCAGAGTAATTTTTAGGCAGACTAAGTCGCGAACAACCGGTCTCTTCTGTCCTTCAACATGACATGATCACTGTTTGCGTTACCATTCCGGCGTGTGTAGTCACAAGTCTACTATGTAACTCCGATTCACGGTGCACCATTTTTAGAAGCGGCTGCAAACAAACGACGCAAGTTAACACCGTGTTTTCAGTGGTATTTGTTTTCGGACCAGACAGTGTCATAGGGTAAACAACCTTTCCTAGTCTAATGATCAAATGCCCTACTCTTGGCTGCTTTTTATAGGAACAAATTACCGTAAACTCGTTACTGATGATACAATAAAAAGTGCATAAATATGCCGCGAACCGCGCCATTTTCTGCAACAATACTATCGCTCAACAAGTGACGGTAGCACACGTGGAAGAAACGTGTTTTTTTCTAGTGCGGAACAAAATTGGCGAAAATCGCGAGTTTTTCCGATGAACACAACAGTCAAACTGGTGAACATAGTTTTACAATTTCACAGCGACTGAATACAGTTTGGTCTCGAAAGAACCAGAATCATTGCATACGTTTATCAGGTTTGCAGAGCACGGTCTGGAAACTCAGGAAATAACTGATCAATGTGGCACAACATGCGCAAGAATACAGGACCCAGATGAAACCAAAATCGCTCGCGGTTGACTAACAGCTTAAGTGACTTATAAACATTGACTAGAGGAAACGGAAAATTTCCGTTCCTGTAGACAACCCTCGTTGTTTACTGGTAAACTACTGACTGGTTCAAGAATTAAGACCACAACTATATAAGGTTGTTTCTTAGTGTCACAGAAACCTGATTAATCCAACCGTATGCTTTTGAACTGTAGTTTTCAAGGTCCTTGCGGAAGTGACGCTTCGAAAAGATAGCCCAGAACAGTTGGGTTCTCAATTCCAGAGATAGACTGGATTAATCGTTTCCAATATGATCAGGATAAGGGTGTTCTCGACAATTTCACGTAATGTGGATACAGCCCCAACGAAGTGAAATCATAAATCATACTGCACACTGGACCCCTCTTGATGCTTCATAAGGGTTGTGTACTTTTCAACCTGGTCTGAAAACACTCGGTGCAGGACACCTTTTGTATTCTTCGAAAAATAAGGAACAACACGGTGACTACAAAGAATGGCAGCCCTCCTCTTTCCAAATTACTGAGATGTTTCGGATGTGCCGCTGATTGAATCCACCCGTAGAATAATTTCGCTAATATTATACATTTTCACTTCATCTGTTGTGTGATAAATAAAAGTTACGCACAGGTTTCACTGCTGCTATTAATTCCAATCTTAGCATAGTAGTTAGCTTAGTTGGAGTTACGTTAGGCGATCCCACAAGAAAGTGACAATTGCAAACCTCAGCAAAGTACTGTGATTCTGTATGACCTGGAAATTGAGTAGTAAAGCGTAGTCCTTGGAACTACGTCGCACTGTCCAATAATGACGACTGATAGCTGTGGATGAAAGGAACGGTTTACGCGAAGTAACTAAGAAGACATTAATCAACTATCCCGCGTGGATATTAGGGGGTTAAGACAAGAATTAAGAGGATAATAAGCAAGACGAAGATGGCAAGCCCCAACTCTGATTCAACTTGAAAATCTTAACATGCTTGTGAATGCGCGGTGTGAGGGGAACTCAAAACAGCTTGGCCAAACCAGTCAAAATAACGCAGTAGTTGGGCCGAAGGCATGGTTGACATATAGAGTGGTGGCGTACTAAAAATAATTTAACCATTACAATAACGAGAAACAGCTGAAAAGAGCTGACTACACGGCGAGGGGCTTAGTTACCGAGCGGACGGTTCAAGTGGTCAGTCAGAAACGTGAGATGGGGCGTATAATAATGGCGTCTGGGCCCGTCACTTGGCATGTCCATCGAGAAGTAGGCGCCCGCCTCTTTATACTTAAGTGGCACGGAAGTAATTGAATTAATGGGATTTGGTTTCAACGACGTGATTTACACAGTTACGGATTGCAGAACTCACTGACGATAGCTTATTACGATGGTATCCCTTGCGAATGTTTTGAAGTGTCTCCCCTAATCTTATCGGGATAAGATTTCCGAAACAGTGCAAATTCAGGTGGACAACTGTTCAAGCTTATTCTTCGGACAACCTCCTTGTATTCCACCCTGGCAGTTAAAATTGGAGACACTCATCGCATTCTGCTTATTGCCACGATACTCTTTGAATGAAGTTGAGACTACAATTCAACCGTGACTGAAATTTGTTTATAGAAGCACAAACATTTCGGCCCCGGCGGTACAATCATTGACTTGGTGTTTCTGACTGAAATTCGAGCAATGCTGTTGAAGCAGTTCATAATGAAAATGACGTATCACTAAAAGCATTTTCTGGCTTCTCCCCTGTTTGTTTAACCACAGCGTATAGTTTGTATAATTTTTTCTCCTATGCATGTTTTTTTGAGTTGCTCTAAACGTTATTATTTATTCGAACGTACAGGACAATGTGGTGCTGTCGGTACTTTTAAATATTGGCATTTTGCAGAAAACGATTGAACCCCTCCACGATGGTACCCATTTGGAATGTTTCTACTATCATCTCAACCTAACAGCAACCTCCAGTTTAGACATAGCTCGTCAACCATAAGTCATTGTCTTTGAATTATCATATCGGTATCAATATATTCCAGTCCGTAAGTCCTGTTTACTCACCACTGTACAATCACGTTGAAAGCACCATAGGGAAACAATTACATCATAACACTTCACGATGTACGTTGTGGTACTGTATTGCTGCATCGAGAAGTGAAACTTCAGACAGAATATTGGCTGAAGTAACCATTAAAACACTGAAAGTATTATGGGTGAATGTTTCATCGATGAAAAAAGCAGGGCTCAATCGATAACTACATTCATTGCAAGCCATCGTTAATACCACTTCCCTCAGACTCATGGGGACTGAATTCTGCACAGTTAGCTTATTTTTATTGGCTTGGAGGACACGAGTCGTTGTGTTAGCGTTATCTCATATGTCAGTGTTTTCGATGGTTTTGATGCACAACATTTGTTCATCATGGTTGCTATCAGTGAAGTACTAGACATTGTTAATGGTTTCACAATTTTCGAGAATCAGTGAATAAGGCTCTCTTTATTAGAACTCTATCAACTACTCCATTTCTGTGAGACAAACGTATGGTATCTCCTGTAAATGATGAAGTCCAAACAAGTGACCCAACGGGTTCGTTTCTAGCTGGCATTCGTGCGGATTATCCTGAGAAGCACTTCACCAGGCAGTGCATTTTTAACTACGTCTCATACAGGAGGTTCACATCTTCATTTCATAGACTAAGGCGAAATATTTGTATGCATAGCTGCATTCTCACCACGAGAGCCTCAGAATTGTGGTAGAAGGCGAAAATGGAAACGAAAAATGCATAGCATGATTTTGTGTTTCACAGCGGCAAAAATCGTTCTCTATTTGGAATAAAGGCGCCATGAAGGCGCTTAACCCGGACCGTAGCAAGATGTTTGTGGTTTTGCCATCACCTCCAAAAAACGTGGCCTCATACTGTGCGTAATTTGCTTTGTGGTGTATATGAGACGGACACAGCTAATAAACCCGAGAATGAAGGAGAGCTTCTTTGTCAGATTTTGTTACATAACCTTTGTCCAACCCGGTTTATGGAGTCAAACACTAAGTAAGCTGACATCTGATGTGTTGAGATGATTGTTCAATCAACAAATGTCTACTTTTTCTACCATATGAAGATAAGCTATCAATTTTATCCGGACGAATAGGTGTGGCTGCAACCAGACAGACTGCAACGCTGCAAAGAACCGGTTGAGGAAGCCTTTTAAGTGCTACCACAACCAGAAAAGACCCAACTGCCTTGAATTCCGAATTGGCTTTGATATATTGCTTCATCTACTACTGCTAATATGAATATGCTGATTACACATCGATACAAGCCTCAATGAACACATTCAGAGATACATTTGTATCTCTGGAACTGGCACCATCCAGAGTGCAGTCTGTCAGTGGTTAATACAAAACGGTTAATAGAATCTGTGACACCATGCCCTCTTCTGTCAGTTACAACTCAAAAATGAATCAAAGTCTGAAGTTTGTTGAGGCATTTTCCATTCGTCATCTGTATTCAGAGATAAATGGGTATCAGTTTAACTTTCCAATGGTTTGTCTCATCTCAAAATAGTGCTATAATACCCCAATGTATTTACAAGTTTATTAAGAACCATTAACGATCGTTTCACCACATGATAAAACTCTCACGGTCTGTTTCATTTTGCATCATCTGAAAGTCTGTTTTTTAATCTCGGTCATTCTGACCTCAAACATCTCGACCTCATGCTTCGTCACTACGGCCGCAGTAACATGAGGAATGCACAAGTCTCCATGCACATGACAGTCTACACTGAACTGTTGCTAGATTTGCACCTGAAACTCAAATCAACTATTTTTCACTCACTGTTAGACCGCTCTAATTCGACTAACTAAATTTCAGATTTTCATTTATCTCGAAGATTCGTCGCTCAGCATTGATTGATTTTTTGTTTGCCCACTGTTCTAACAAAAACTAGACGAATTACCTTACGGTTTATAAGTTGGCTTCTGAAGTAGCGACCCTGTGAGTTGTAAGAATCAACTCAGAATATAGTCTCCTCCATTTTAAAACGAATCACAAAGTGTTATGGCCCTTATAACCAAAGAAATCGTTGGACACCTGCAAGAATCTAGATTGCGAACTGCACGGGAACTTTTAGCTTTCACGATATTGATAAGCGTTAACTTGTATGTTGACCGTAGAATCACCCTGTCGGCGTAAAGACGAAGCTGACTCAGGTGTTGTTGTAATCTACTGGCAGATGAAAGAGCGTGCCGAATCGATGCGGTCAGTAGGTAGATTAATATCTCGCGTACATGGTGCAATGAATACCGCGGTCAAACTGGCTAAACGGGATAATAATTAGTTCTATTGGCCCAGCTTAGTGCGCAAACATGCGGTCCAAATTATAACTTGCATGAAGATACTAGCTTGGCAATTCTTGTGATGTTATGTTACAGCAAGTGGTAAACTCAGTCGTGCAAGTTACTCATTTTACGATGACGCCAAAATTTGAAATGCGTGTTGCCCTGAGCTCGTTGCTGTCCACACAATGGCTGCTCACAGGTGGGTGAGATAATTTGCCACATTTACCGGACAGTGATGTTGATTAGTCGGCACTAAGTGGGGTCATTCCCTTTTCGAAGTCATCACCTCAGTTAATGCGAAGATCTTATCGCTGCAGCGTAAGATGTTTATATATATGTAGCTGAAAGCAACGATATTTGTCGGTTTATCACACAACGAGTTTTGTTCGCTTATCGGAACTTTCTGTATCAGCAGAAGAGTGATCACACTACAGAACCCAGCTTCTCTGAAGAAGCATATCAGTATTGCTTGTCTACCAGCACAAAGCGAGGGAGTCCAGCCCGGTACCCAATGTTTCAGCGTCCGTTGTGGACATCGAATGTTCAGTGAGTCATAGTTAGCTAGCTTGTCGACCCAATCACTTCAAAGAACGATTTAACTCAACTTGTCAGGGGACAGGTACTGAGAGACCAGTGAGAGTGACAGACAAATGGCCGTATTACAATCTGGAATGTTAATAAACATCTACTCACAACACCAGCTAAACTGAACTACTGCTCTATGAGCATGTCTGCCCGGTAGTCTGTATGAAGATATCAGTAGTGTTGCCGAACACATGACTCCGCTGATGGGTTCGTACCTTCTAAGATGAGCTGAACATTTGACGAACGGAGCAACAACTCATTGAACTCATTACTTGACGATGTTATCATAAACTTTGTAAACAAGTTACATTACTTGAGTGCCGGTTGTGAACGCATGAAAAAAGCACCATATTCGTGATCGCAAGCATTAGACACCTTGGCAAATTAAACCGATAAATCCATCGTACGACGTGATTGTTTACAAAGAATCAGACGACGTGGTTTCTGATTCACTTCAGTTTACCAGATTATGTTGTTGGGGGTTTCGTGGGCCAAGAACGTCTGTGCTTAAGAAGCACACGTGTGAGCATATAAGTGTGCACGATTCTGCCAGCAACCTGCGGCTCTCTGCTGTCCAGAGAACTTATTTGCTGTTCTGTCGTCAACGGATTTAATATCCTTCTATATGTTTTCTTTGGGATTATTGCAGCTGGGTTTGTTCGCGGCGCCTAATGCATCGATCCTATGTGTATTCGTTCTACGGTACCGTGTATTGCCATCTTAGATAGCCTCAGCCGCCAGTTTGCTATCACAGCGAATGCTTACCTGAGTTAAGAGGAATTGTGTGAAAGACTACCCAGGAAACATCTTATCTTATCAGTGTAATCATAAAAGCACTTGGTCTACGGTTAGTTTATTCTGCTGCAAACCACTGAATAATTTTTGTACATTGATATCTCTATTTTCCACGCAGGCGTTATGAATGCACATGTGCTGTTCATAGTCGATATACTCATACGGTTCAAGTAAGGGGGGACGTATTTCAGCTGTTGCTTCTGTAGGGCCTCAGTTCAATCCTGACTGGTGCCTCATGTTTGATGCTCACCTGTGATTGGTTGAGATGTCGGAAGTGGTGAAAAATGATTGTCAACGGGAAACCCGCTATAAGAACTTGGGTTCTATGTAAATGTTGTATCCACCTGTAATGAGCCGTGGGCCAACTGAACGCTGCTAAGGTTGATGAACGCACATTCTGTCGATATTCCCGCAGAATTCACGATCTCATTTGCGCAAACGTTTCTTTTGCACGGTGCTGATTAAGCCGTTCCGGTCACATAGGCTATCTGCGCGCTGCCCCTGGAAATCAGAGCGGGAGGTATACGTGATGACGGAGTGCTGTCTACAGGGAAGGAGAGGGGCGGTGAATGCGTGAGAGTGACGAGCGCGTGTCATGAGGTACAGTTGTTACTGTCGTGTGGTTCGAACATTAGTAGGTTTTGGGCCAGGTGACTAAGGCAAGCGTGGCGCGCCTATGAACTGTTATCACACAGATTTCAGGGTCTGTTGGTTTCGACGTTGAAATCGTTTGTACTGAAACTGATGTTGAACGTTACCTCTGTGTGCAAAAACCGCTCGTGCCAGCTGTACACCCTAAGTGATTAAGCATTCGAAAGCCGCTTGGAGTCAGTTATGAACCTCGTAGCCTAAACGAGTACTTGTCTGGTGAGCGATAAATCTGCTACCCTCGCGTACCCATTAACTCACCCAACCCTACTGTGCTAGACTGTGTTTCGCCTCAGTCCATCGTACTTAATCCAACATCTGGCTTGTTCCCGGTTTCATACAAAATTTTAAATCTCATGTAACTTCAAATGTCGGATCCTAATCATCGAATACAACTAGCAGCACAATTGAATTCGTGCCAAAATATCAACAAATGTTCACATAACGTAAAACAGACCACCCAGTAATCGATCTCAAGGTGCTTCTACACTTAAGCATTTGGATGGTGCAATGTTTCTAACCAAATGGCGGCTTCCTCCGTTCAAAAGCATGCTGCTAATTTTCAATCTACACAAGCCTCGATCAGATGGTTTGAGCATTGACAGCACACACAGAATGCCGGTTGGAACGAGATACCGCCTCAAACATAATCGTAATCTGGTGTGTAATGGATGACCATACTGAAAGCGTGGGGTTAACATGAGGCAATGGGTGACCATTTCGGAGACGAGCTAATTGCGTCCCTCGGCGAAATATATCAATGTCTCTCCGGAGTACGATGAAACACGAAATCTGGAGAAAGGCCGGCTCATCGTTAATCACTGTACACGATAGGTATGACCAACTCCCAGCTACGGCAGATTAAACAATCGGAACACCTACACGATTTCAAGAGCACTGTAGACAACCACCACGGAGTGGAGTCCGCATTTTGAGGGTCAGCAATGTCAGATGCTAGAAAACTAGGGGATTTAACGTCTACGGTCGTCCTCACAACATCCACAAACAAACGGTCTGTCTGTGTGATTTAACTGCACAAATTGGTTGAAAGTTGTAGGTAATAACTGGGAAGAAATCCACCAAAAATAACGCTTGGTTACAAGTTAGCCAAGCATATGGCTGTGAAACACGGTCGATATCCATGAGATGCGGATCGCGGATGAAATGAGAGATCCCATAAGTACCCACTGAGCGCAGTCAGCCTGAAGGGCGTGGAAGGAGAGACAAAATCAACGACGGAAATGGTCAGACAACGGACCAAACCAGACAAAAATGCACAAGGGATTTCAACTGAAAACCCTACTGCGTAGTGGTCTGGGATTCCAGTTCATACGCAAAAGCTTGCGAGTGAAGCATGAACGTTGGAAACGGACAGTAAAGAAAGCGTTTTGCTGACCGGCTAGCAGCAAAGCATTGAGTTTGGATTACCACAAGAATGCACCAGCATATACACGCAGATCAGATGAGTTATTCAGCAAAAGTTAGAATTAACCTCGATAATGTGGACAAATGTGTCGGGTGGTAAATAGGATTGCAATAGCACAAACCTACAGGCAGATTAATAGTGTTTGCGGATCGTGTGGACTTTTCTGGTTGAGATCCCTGTATGTTGCTCAAATCTCGTCTTCGTCTGCTTTATTTTCAGTTTGATTCCTGTGGTCCTTTGGTGTGTTGGTTCAACGGCCAGTGGCGTGTATTGTGTGTGCTCTCGTTGGGCTACAGATGTGAAACCCTTGGTTTTCCAGGGATACATACATGCGTCGCTGACTATATTGCATGGAGTAAAGGCGTAGTGAAGTAGTTTGCGTAAGCGCAAAAACGCTCCTTATAACTGCGTTCGTTCCGGTCATTTAAATTTGTCCATCCGTGAACACTTCGAATTTCATTCCGATGTTTAAACGTCATGCGTGTCCACTCATTCTTCCCAAATGAGATTCTGCAAACCGTTGCAACGGTTGTATTTGACTGGTGCATAGAAATTTTGTTCTATTTCACTACAGGATGGTTTTGGTGAGTGGTGCTTGTACGAGACACAGCAGGTGTGCTGATATTCACTGACTGACAACCTCAACGAGCTATCGATGCAAGTACTAGTGACAGTGTGAATCTCCGAGGGTTAACATCTTTTTTTAAACATGTTTCATTAGTGACCACATAACACTTTAATTCGGCTTATGAGAAAAATGAACAACTCACCAGATGATCTGTTGAACCACGCCCGGATGAAGAAACTCCGTATGCTGGTAACTATTGAGATCTGTGGCTGATGGACATTGGTAGCGTGAGGATATTTGCCTCTTGACGACGATCACTTCAAGGCATTCAACCAAAAACATACGTTTCTCTCACCTCTCGCAGGAAAGTGTACTCAAACAGTGGTTTTGCATGAATTTTGTTTCCTGCCGTTAAGTCAACCGAAACCATGAACCAGCGGCTGATTTCTCTACTCCAAGTTGAAGGGCTACGAATAATGACAGGAAGTGAACGAAATATACAGACTCACAATCGGCTCATCAAAGTGGTGTCCTACAGAGTATACAGTTTTGCAAAGTATTGATCCCAGTCGCGTAGCTGGACAGAATTTTTTCTGATCAAGTCCAGGGTGGAGGTCAAACAAGACCATTGAGTGGACGTAATTTTGCATCGCTGAATATTCAAACCTTGCGCGTGATGATTGTGAAACCATAATACATGTGTAGGTGGATTGATGTTGTGGAAGGAGAAGCCAGTCTTTTGACCAAACCGTTTCTTATTGTTGACAATGAGTACATGGACGATGATAGAGTAGAATTCCGTGACGGATTGTATTTCTGTTCAAATATGACTTGTCAGTTGTAAAATGAAATATATTCAATTGCGTGTTCATTTCAGTCACTTGCTCCGATCGGGTGGTGCATACTGAAGTTTGACGATATAACCACTGTTCTTAGTTGTATGCATTAGCGAAAATACGGAGAATTTGCATAGACTTCAAAAAATAACGCGATCGACGAGTTATACTGTCTTTGAATTAGGACTAACATCTGGACCAGGCATAATACCCAATATGTCAAGGCTGAAGCAAGAATTATTGCGGCCATCCATCTGGTAGCAGCACACATCCTGAGACACTGAAAGCAGTCACTCTGATAAAAGAATTTGTTAGAAGAGCAAATGTACAACAACGAAAAAACAGCGTAAAAGTGATAAAATGGGTGTGAACAGACGTTCACGCAAAAAATGTAATCCGTGTATACCAGTTGAACTGATTCTTGTAAAAAACCGACACCCGTTGGGATGAGCACATGTGACATAAAATCAGCCCCAGTGGGTTGATACAATTAAGGTTTATTTTCAAGTTGACCATCACTCACATTTGATCGCAGCCTTCGCATTCAAATATACTTTCCAGCCAGCCTCTTTCGAAAAGAACCACTAGACTCGAGTTTCGCTCCCATTAGAGCTCGTCAGTAGTGCATATCCTTGCCACGGCCGGGATTTGAACCCCTGACATTCCAATCATGAGGCAACCGTGTTAACCACTGCGCCATTGACCTCACATTAGGCACGACCGAATTATCAAATCTGAACGCTCAACAATTATGGGTGTTGAATGGCTTTGTAGGCGGAAATTGGAAGCACCCTGGAAGTGCGGAAGATCATTGATGAACGAGTGAATATGTCATTCTGCAGAGTAACTAATTTTTAAGCAAACAATCAATCTACGACCGATAAGTAATAGACACTGTGTACAAAGTCTCGTTTGTTGTCCTGGTGAAGTTGATGATGCCGGAACTCTATGTGTTCCGAAGCAAATTTATAGACCATGTTGACAGGAGGTTGTTCTCAAACATCCAAAAAATAAATTTCTCTGAAACTGACAGTACTTTCAGACACTTCACTGATGAAAAATTAGCCTGAAATATTTGCATAATCATCCCGCAGCCTTGATCACAAGTTCGTTGACATGTCATAGATACTAACGTGAGGAGACGCATACTTCAACAGCCAAAAGATCAGGCAGAGGATGTTATTCGGCGCGAAGTGTACATCATGGTTGAAAAAGAACTTGAAAGTTTAACTGAGAGCATGAACAAACAATGTTCACAATCGGAAACAAATTTACACCATCTGTTTACTTGGAGTGGATCAGATTGCATAAATTATGATGACAGTCATAAATTCATTGTTGTTATCATGTTACACAGTTCGTAATAAAACCTTGTCAATGAATCTGTTAAACCTTACTTTAGTCGACAATCCGTCCAATCTTCATGTAAATTTGGAGAGTTATGTCATATGACAGGTTGTGCGACGATCGAGACAGGGAGTGTATTTGCATTTTTTGGTGAAGTCTGCGTGTTATGGCATCCTACATAAAGTTTTTATGAAGATGTCACTGAGGATGTTTCAACTTTGACGGATTATGACGTGTCTAAGACCTGGAACACACAACCCTATGTTAGATGATATACCACCTCAAGTGTAATTTATTGAAGAATGTTACGAACGCTGATAATTTTCTGAGCAGCGCATGTGTTACCTTTCCCTCGAACACCGGTAAAAGATCACATTTTCGTACGTATTGCAGTCTACGTGAAAGGTAAACCTAAGTTATATTGTTCGATGCACCTGGTTTTCAGACAGACGTTTGCGGCCTTTTGAGGAATGAGATAACGCTTATCGGAACCAAACCGTTAGAGTTTTAACACCTAATCCTCCATGTCATATCGAATTCAACAACGCTTACACCTCTTAAGCAGCAACCGTGTAGCAATGAATCAAGGACAAACTAACTAGGTTTACTGATGAGTAGTCGGGGATTTGGTTTAGTACCGTCACAAACAAGCCAAATGCTAACAACAGGGTCGCAATCGAATGAGATGTGTTCAGAAGGCCGCATGTTACTCCCTGAAAAGCTTGGATAAGATATTTACAGTGGAGTCTGTTGAATTTTGTTCCGTATGTTGGTTGCTTTATATCTGGTGCGCTGACGGATGTTCAGTTCATCGATGCACGTTTGGTCTGTTTGTCGAAACTTGATTTCAATTCCGTCTTTATTCTGCCTTTCACCGGCTGCAGTGAATAATTAGGGTCAGATTTTGTATCACCGTTGCGCAAGAAGAATGCAACTCTGCTTTCGACTTTATTGTAACTACTACTGTTTACATACTAAAACCTTATCGCTTGATATTTTTCGGATGCAACCATGGATCATATCTGTTCTTGACTCTTTTATTGAGCTAATTTCTCGTTGACTGGTGGACCTTTCGTGAATGTGATTTTGGTTGCTCCTTTGTGAATGTCTTTCACACGGGTCTTTTACAGTGAGTAATAAATTGGTTCGCAGGTTAGGTTGAGCAACACGTCTGTTATAATTCTGGCGATATTACCATATATGGCCCACACGCGTTCCTAGTGTAGTGAGGACAGACGGTCGCACTATACTACTTACACCACCACTATTCAGTAGCGGGGCGACAGCATGGATCGAAGTGGCCACGGGACAAATAAGACGGAGATACGGGAAAGGTCACTGGAAGGCAACATCCTATAGAATGGTCTTTGACACATCAGGCAAGTGAGACTTGATGTTCAAATCGACCGGAACATTCTCAGATCAGTGTTGTGTGCAATTGTGCAATTTTGTCTGTAGCCAGGTTGAGACGTATATATCGTGCACTGATTTCCCCAAGTAAACAACTTTTGTGCTATCCGCTACCTCGGGTCACAACACTAGTACAGCCATACAGGTGGAGATTTTTTAAACCAAGGTATCTGGTTCGAGTAATCCGCTAGTGCTCGCTAAAGATTTAACCGGTTAGATCCGATACACGCATCTGTCAGTTTACAAAATGTTGAAAGGTAGCGATCGTCAATTAGCATAGTACCAATATACTGCTTCTCGAAAAATGGCGGAACTGTTGTTTCGGACGAATGCTTCAAAACCAAAGTCTACTACAGACTCTAGTTCACTGGTGTTAATCGTCTGGCGCACATTACTGTTACATTGTAAAATTGTTCGATTCCAGACCGACTATAAGTATCCATTATATCCACAGAACAACGCTGTGATAAAGTAACTGCTTGGACATCAACTTACCTGTTTAGGGTCCAAAATAACTATCATTGGTTTTGTCACATGAACTGTGTCCGCTTCACCTCAACATGGTGGAGTTCATCGGTTTACGACAATGGCACATTGATTCCATCAATCGTGTTCAGAACGTTTTCGGATGAACTCGCTCAACAGCCACATCGTTCACTATATCATAGTGTGTTTAAGTGAAGTCCACCACAGACTAGAAATTAAACGACAAATGGCAGTAGTTAGAATATGCCTCTAGCGGAAATTTCGTTCGTCACTTCTTTTGCGACTTTTCAAAGCGGAAACATAACGTCCTGCATAGTAGACACTACAGAGCAAATCAACGTAAAATTTTACCAAGGTAGTATAAGGAACCAAATTTGCTGAAAACTATTTTCACTGTGCATTCTCACATGACCAGTTATAATCTCCTGATCTACTATAACGGTCTATGCCAAAGAGTTGATTGTGAGCTGAGTCCATATTGCACGGCCAAGCTAAAGGATTTGTATACAGAGTGTCGAGCACTTTGGTCGCTCGTTTCGATATACTTTGACAAATTTGTCACATATTGAATTACCTCACAACAACGCTGTGATAACCTGGCTGCAAAATATCACGTGCATATCAACCTATGCTTTAACGGAAAGCCTTACTAGTAACGTGACAAGTGGCAGTCACCCTGGTCTCTGACTTGCTGAGGTTTCTTTTGTCGTGATCAAGAAGGGTGTCAAGGATCGCGATGGAATCAGGTAGAACGTATGAGCAACAGGGTGATGTATATTCCACCCATATACATTCCATACACTCACATAATGATATGATTTATATTCTGTTTATTTTGATGCACTCTGCGGCCCATTTTATCAGCAACACATTCACACGTAATCGACGAGAATCCCAACAACTTACGACTAGTGAGTGTATCTTACTTAAATGTAGTGCCCATTCATCAGTTGGGTGTTTCTCTTGGTAGTTCCTCCAATGAAACCCAACCGTTCTCGAGCTTACGCTTTGTTTTATTGCGTCCAAATAATTCGTCTTCCTACGCACAAAACCTGAGCGTAATTCTTCTTCAAACAGAGTTCTACTCAACCTTCAGCTAGGAAGTTTTGTCAAACATCGTCATAGGCAAACGAAAATTTCCTATTGATGAATCAATACAGAAGGTGATCCTTTGACGATATCGACGCTAATATGGAACAACACAGCCGTATTGATGGTTCATGATACACCGAAAAGCCTTCTGACTGCAAGGCAAGGAAGAAGTCGTTTCAAATACACCACATTTACCGTAATCTGTTAACTGTCTGTCTGTTTGATCAGAGCGCATGTACATTCACCAGTTTCAGCGTGGGTCTGTAAATTAAAACTCTCTCTCGCTATAAATGGACTGTGTACGTTAGGAGTCATTAATTAAAGGGTGAAATACCCCGAATTCCAGTGGAATCAATAAAGTTATCTATAAATGCGTCAAAAGCAACAAAGATGTGGAAATGTAAAGGAGCTAGAACTATGTGCATTTCAGGTAACCCCCTATCCGAAATGCGTACTGGTGATAACGGTTATCTGGTTTCTCAATTCATAAGCACACTACTTAATTCGATCAGGGAAGACTACCTTCTTCTGCGCGATGGTGACCGTAGCTGTTTAGTTCCGTTTTTATTCGCTCGTCATTCCGAATAACTGACACAAACAACCGTCTTCCGTCTCCTTAACGGATCAACAGTGAGCGCTTGAATACGTGAACTGACCCCATTGAGTTTATCATCATTTGGGGCTACAGACAGATTTACTTTGATTCCATCAGGGCTTATGCTCAACCACATTCTTCAACATTTGATTTTTATCATGGGGCCACAACCGCCAACCACCCGGAAAAGTTAAGGGTTAACAGATCGAACATCTTCATGGCGATCGTCAAGGCATGGTCAAACCACCACGTTAAATCACGCTCCATAGCGGCTCATTAATTCCTGCATCGCGACGCTACTCGAGAACGCTTACTAAGGGCCCGTCACTTTTGACATACTCACCGTGGTGCAACCGGTTTCCAAGTATGCGGTTTCCTAAGCTGGAATCAGCTTAGGTAATCTGTTGCAACCGATCAGTCAGTAGACGGTCCGTTCCAAATTATCGAGGTCGTGGTAACTGAAGATGCCAGGAAGTACACTTGTGTAAAGTAGCCGAACCTCTAGAGTTGACAGCTTCCAAATAGGCTTTGCAGAGGCAAACTTCACCAGGAGATGCATTTGTAACACATAAGTTACGAATGAAGGAAAAGCCGCATGTCGGTTGTTAAAAGATCGCTACCTTCCGGAACGAAAGCAAAAGTCAGTCTTCGTGGCACAAAGCAAATCTCAGTTTATTGAACTTCTATTGTTTACTTTATAGACTAGCCGCATCGGTAAAATGAAAAATTACGATTGGTGTTGATGCCTTCGCTTTCTTATTGGTCGGTTCGACTCTGCTTGTAGCTCGTTTGTTTCAACGCGTGACGCACTTAAACAACTTGTTTTACTCCGGTGCTCGTCATAAAAAAATCCGATACTGGAGCACCGTGCCGTGCTGATTGGTCCTCGCGCTGACATACAAGTCTGTTCGTGTTTTTGACGCTGACTGGCCGTAGACTTCTGCGAATCAATGGTTGACTTCGTATAGATGCGTTTGTCTAATCCAATTCCTTTACATCCTTTGTTTCGTAGCATAATCCACTCCTGGTTCGTGATAACACTTTCTTCTATTTGAGGAAGAGCTCCTCATCCGGCGTTACCCGTTTTCTCAGATACACCCGATTCCTCCTCTTCAGTACCCCCTCTGGAGTCTATTTCGTACGACCGATAAGCGCAGTATCTCACCACCACTCCTTTTATCCATCGCCGTGGGTTTTCTGGAACGCACTGTACTTAGACCTTGTCGCCTACCTGCAGAACCGGTAGGTCGCTGGCTCTTTTGTCGTGTTATCGTTTTTGAGTTAGTATTCGTCTCCTCAAATCATCGTGCACTTCAGTTACGTTCGGCGATCGGGGTTTTAGTAGTTCTCCTATTATTGGCAAATGCGTGCGTGCTCTTCTCCCCAACACTCTTTGAGCCGAGCTGTGGGACATAGTTTCGTTAGGAGTATTCCGTTTCTCCAGCAACATTAAATATGAATCACCTCCGGATAATTGGGCCAGTTGCAGCAGTCGCTTTGCTATTTTGACCGCCGCTTCGGCTTTACAATTTGACTGACTTTAGTACGGACTGCTTGTACAGTGCTCGAATCCCCACTTTTCAGCAAACGTTCTAAAATCCGCGCCAATGAAGTGTGGTCCGTTGTCGGAAAACAAGATCTTAGGTATATCGTAGCGCACAAATTGGGCTTGAAGTTTATTAACGACCGCGCCGGAATTAGTAGAACTCAGCCATTCTAACTCGTAGAAATCGATGAACTGGTCTATTTTCACCAAGTATTGCTTGCTGTTGAATGCAAAGATGTCCGCCGATAATATTTGTCAGGGTCTCTGAGGGATTTGACGCATCAACACCTTTTCCTTGGTTTGCTTTGAGTCAATAGCCCGACATGCATTACAGCTCTGTATGTAGTCCCTTATTAAACTCAACATCTGAGGCCAATAGAAGAGCTTCTTTGCCCTCCGGATACAGCTATTCACTCCCGTATGTGCCAGGTGAACGTGCTCCAACATCTTCCGTTGAAATATATCTGGAATTGCGATTCTTTCTCCCTTGAATATTAAGCCGTCTTCTTGGATAAAATGATCGCGGTCACTGAAGAAGACTGCTAATTCTTCGGGCAACTTTCTCTTGTCGTGTGGCCAGCCTTTTCTAATTGTTTCAGCCAGAAGTTGTAACGTCGCGTCCTGTGCCGTTGCTTTTTTCAGGTCAATGATTAGTGCGGTTTCCGTCATAGTGTAATCCATAGCCGCAATAGTGTCAAAATGAAGCTCTTCATAGAAGGAACCTTCTTCGCAAGCTCTGGACAAAGTGTCCGCTAAGTGCATCTGAGTCCCCGGCTGATAGATCAGTTCGACGTCATATTTTTGCATTCTGATTAAAATTCTCTGTAACCTTTGCGGTGCAGCAGATAACGGTTTCTCCAACATTGAAACTAGTGGTTTGTGGTCGGTGTGAACTATTGTTTTCCGACCGAACGTATAAGTGTTGAAACGTTCTAGAGCGAATATCACAGCCAACATTTCCTTCTCAATTTGCGCATACTTTCGTTCGGCAGCCGAAAGACTCCGGCTTCGGTAGTCAACTGGTCTTCCGTTTTGTAATAATATCGCCCCCAGACCAGTTTCACTGCTATCACACTGAATGATCAGAGATAATGCTGGATCGTAATAGTTCAATATAGGGGCTTCGGTAATAACTCGTTTGATTTTATCNTTACGAAGTCAGTGTTAATTGGGGTGAGTTGTGGGGGAGGGGATCAAATTGCCTCGCGGACTGAGTGTACGTATTTGGCCACGGTAATCACAAGGTGTGAACGAACTGCTTTTCAACACACGAATCCGGTTGACGTAATCGGATTGCGACCGCCTCGGTTATAGACAGGATGCGTCACTTGATCTTTCGTGACGCAGCGGCCGGGGCGCGGCAGACAATGTGAAACGCTCTATCCGTGTCCGTGTGTCGGTCACAATCGACTAGGTGGGCCAGAATGGATGAGTTAATGTTCTTCGTTAGTCCAGAGCGAAGCTACGCTGGGCAGTGTTCACGAATTCTTTCCGATAAACGCCTAGTGGTGCGACCGATGTATGCTGAACCACAGGAACAGTCAAATGATTGGATCAAAAATGAGGCTTCACTGTTAGACACATTATCTTTAAGATTAAGTGGCACCGTCCGTTTTGAGTGGAACGTTATAACAGGACTTGCAGCATAATGGCTTCTGCTAATCGCATCAGTTAGTTGACGCGTTATCAGCTCGGCTTCTGCGTCACCTTTGAAAGGTAAAGTTATGTAGATTTCTTTCTTTTCAACTGTGTTAATTGGGGCTCGCGTTGGTCTGTCTTGCATGCTTCTGATAATCAATTCCTCAGGATAGGCTTTGCTAGACAAGATATCCTGTATCGTGCTTTGCTCACATTCTATTGTATCTTCGGTACATATTCTTTTCGCCCTATTTATCAAGCAGCGTACAGGGCCCCATTTCAAACTAATCAGCACATAGCTGTGGAAGTGTGGATATTGTCCACTCCAAGTTTTTTTCTACATAGACTTCGCTGTAACGATCCATCTGATCTGCGCGTTAGTGCTACGTCCAAAAATGGCATGCAGTCATCCGTTTCTTGTTCCAAAGTGAACAAGATGTTCTTATGCACCTTGCTGAAAACTGTCAAGAGCTTTTGTAAATCTTCCGTTATGTCCACTACGCAAAATCATCGTCAACATATCGTCGATAGTAACTGGTTTTTCTAAATGTCTCGTCCAATTGGTTGTTCTTCAGCATGTTCATAAAAATGTCTGCCAGTAACGGGCCTAACGATGAAGCCATAGCCACACCTTCAATCTGGCGATAAAGCTTACCATTGAATTTATACTGGATTTTGTTGCTAGTGCAGAACATTAGTAACTCTTTCAGCTCAGTCGCAGGTAGACCTAGGTTAATCCGTCGACTTTCGTTATAATCACATAAAAACTGTATTGTTTCGACCAGGAGGACATTGGTCAATAGAGACGAAACATCTAGAGATATCATTTTCTTGTCCGACACATNATTCAGCTCAGTCGCAGGTAGACCGAGGTTAATCCGTCGACTTTCGTTATAATCACATAAAAACTGTATTGTTTCGACCAGGGGGACATTGGTCAATAGAGACGAGACATCTAGAGATATCATTTTCTTGTTCGACACATTGAGGTGAGAGATAGAATCAACAAATTCAAACATGTCACTCATACTGTATTTGTTAACCTCTCTCTTAACCGGTTCCAGGATCTCCACCAGCCATTGCGCGACAGCATGGTGGAGTGAGTTGCACATGTCGAGTATCGGTCTAAGCAGTACTTCGTTTTTATGTATCTTTGGCAGTCCGTACAGCCACGGAATACGCGTTCCTGTTGGACAGATGCGCTCAAATACATGTGCACTAATGAAGTCAGCCTGTTTCAACCGTCGTAGGGTCCTTGAGAACCCCTTTTCAATTGCCACCGTCTTATATTTCCCGGATTTCTCCTTCTAAAATTTCGTACTATCGGGCAAAATACTCATCATTTCTGAAATGTAATCATCCGTATTCAGCTGAACAATCCTGGCCCCTTTATCTGGTCTTGATATCATAATGGATTGATCATTTTTCAATGCCTTAAGCTCCTCAAAATGGGACCTTGTGAGCAGTCCACAAGTTGCAGTTCTACGAGCTTGATATTTGTAACTAGCATTAACGAGAGTGGATTTGAAGCGTTCAGAATTCAATTCGGAAGAGGGTTACAAATCCTGTAACTGGTTTTTAAAGTTCTCAAACTGGACCTCAAGGTCAATTTGTCTACATTTACCACCGGGATAACAGACTTTTGGTCCCAGTGACAAGATTTCAGTCAGTGTTTTACTCAATGTCAGAGAGCAAAATTTATGAACCTACCGCCTCGGTTATTCGGGAAGTTGCATCCGAGGCTTCTTCGGACTGACTCTCAGGAATAGGTTTGTCTGCTTCCTCTCGGCTGACATTTCTGCGATCTTCTGCCCGTAGGACTCGAAGGTGTTTCGTTCCAACTCTGGTAAGTTCT
>QNGE01006579.1:3509-30327 GCA_008508345.1 Paragonimus westermani
TTTCACATTCGAGGTGAGAGACAATTTTCTTGTACATTGATTCAATTAGTACCGTATTAAATCCAGTTATTACGAGCGCCTACTCGTTAACCGTTTCGAGGATAGATTCTCTGTCGTTGAATATTGAGAGGCATTTACTGGATCAACAGATTACGCGTAACTCGGTGTGAACTTGGATCGTTAGCGAACGATTCAATATTCACACCAGTTCTGATGCGCCTACCTATTTGAATGAAGACACTACTGTTATGAGCAGCGTCAATTTCCGGTCAACATCCACTGTCGCCGACCTAAAAGAAGAATATTTAACCAAGGGGTTGGAATTAAAGTCAGAGTTTGTGCAGGTTGCAGAACAAGTGGTAGCCTCTAGACGTCGTCTTGAAAAATTTAAAGGGGTGTTGCTTGATTCATGGTCAGAGCAACACCATAGAATATCGTTGGTTGAACCACAGAATTTTGCAAGCCGCTGTTGTGTAGTGTGTGTCCGTTTGTTAGAACCAGCAAGATTTTCTGGCTTCCGTACACTTGATGAACTACACTGATTTGCCAAAGGTCAGTGACCCACTCCAAATTCTTCCGATCAATCGCTGCGAATTCACGTAACAGTTTAAAAATTGCACCAGTGCTCTAGTTGTAGGATACCGACGGCAAATGTTGCCTTTTACGCCATTGCCAGAGATGAGATCGCAAGACAATTTGGATTCTGTCAGGTGACCGCTTCCAATGGCTTACCTGAGGGCGATCAAGTTATTTCAAGACTTCATTGGGCAGCCGCATCGAGTTGTCAGTTCAGGGGTCGATGGTAAGTGCCCTTCAATTTCCTGACTGAAGAGTGCATTTGAATGACCACGCCGTATATAATTATCGTATACTGTACTTCCTAGCGCAGTTTGGGAGACAAAGTGTAGTGGGTCATGGCACCTATCTTTTGGTTTCACTTCAAAGAAAGTAACTGGGGCACTCGCGTTTTTCGTTTCCTTTGTATCCAGGCGAAAAATTGGAATACTGACAAGCACATTTTTACGCACATTTTTAGGGGTCTACAACAAACTCTTTGCTGAGTACTATATATCACGTGAATAAGGTTTTGCTTCCAGCGTTGTTGGTCGCTGCGGGCTCCGCGGCTTGGATAACGCCACTGTGGAGCTTTACCTAGAAAGTCTTTCACGGCATTTACGGCTTGTTGCTTTCCTGCGGTTTTCCCCAGCAATCAGCACGTACACGGAAAGCTACGCGGTGCGGCCAATACTCTTGGCGTATGGAGAACATAGCCGGAGGAGCGAAGATCGTGCATTTTTATAATCTCGGTTGCCATCCACGAACATTCACATTTACCATACACGAGCTGCCGCTTTTTCCAGACAGTCAACACACTTATTCAGGGTTTTATGTTACGAACAACAGTGGTCTTATACCGAGAACGCATATTCCGGACGAATAGATCGGGCATTTGATTCGCAGACCAAAACCAATGGCACAAACGTATTATTAAGTTTGCTTCTAGGAGACGAACAGACACATCTGTGATGACACAAGTGACGGATATATTACACGCCTTTTCTATACTTCTGGGCATCTTGGCAGCAACGCCAAGGGCTGACTAGGTGGCACTAACGAGGTGATTTGGTTGACTTAGTTTTCACCTGCTCACAGTAAATAATATGCACAAGGCCAATATCCGCTAAATCTCGTAGCAATACGTTATATTCTGAGGGCGTAAATTGCTTAAAAAACGAGTCAGCTACTTCATTTAATCCATACAATAAGATATATGTTGGCTGTAGAAGGAATAATTGTGGCAGAGTCGACTTTAACCACAACACCAGTCAACTTACTACTATGCAGAATCATCACTCCAGGAGCCTCAGAACCTCTGATAGGGCCTTCTAAACTATGGTCACTGCAAATTTAAGAGATGTGGAGACCAGATACAACTGCTGAACCCCAGTCGAAGGGAAAAATTCTCAAAATAGCTGCCCACGAGTACACAATCTGCAGTCGTAGCAGGCATGTGGATACTTAAACACGTTGGAATGCTGCACTAAAACCCCCCTAAAATGGCGAAAGTTCCAGACAGCGTGTCAGATAACTTGGTCAAAAGCAGGCACCATGCCCAAAAATACCACAAACGTTAGCTGAGTGACTGCGTGCCTCTGCCCTGGCACCCGTCGCGAGGTGCAGGTATGGCCCGGTTGGAAACCAGACAAGTCTTCTCGCATATGGTTATTTCTGTACTCCAGATCCACTGCACTATTGATTCAGTCAGTAGCCTGAATGCAACAGAGGCACAGTTAATACCTTTGTGGCTGTCACAGGATGTCCTGTCACCTGTAGTCAACATGTGGATGAGTTGGTAAACGTCAGTCATAATGCAACTCTCCAGTCACTCGTACGGAACGAGGCATTATGGTGAGTTTGAACTGGCTCCGTCTGTTACTACACTTGGAAATTACTTGAGCAATAAAGCACGGACCTGAGGCTTAATCACGTTTCTATATTTAAGCTTCACAGCCACTTTGAACAGGGCATCAGTTGGTATGTCATAACTAACCACACAATCTGCCCAATCACGTGTCTATTAGCTGGCTCACACCATTCGAACTGTGCTCAGCCCACCAATCAAACCGCCGCGACAAGCTATAAAGTAGTTACTCCTTCTATATATAGTCACGTTTCCAACTTGTCGATGGCTAGCGCGAACACAGATCACGAAACACAGCATCCGACCATTCACTGAAATAATACTTTCTCCGGGCTTTCGTTCATTCACAGAAGCAAGCCTGCTGGCCCTTGCAGAAACGCCTTGTAATTTTGCCTGTATGTTCGTGGTGGATTTTTTCGTATCGCGACTGAGCATATTAAGTAGACGTTTGTCGATGAGTTCTAATGAATGGGCTGGAACCCAAATGTGTTGTGTAAGCCGTGTTTATTTAGAAAAGGTCTATTCACAAGAGGTTCGAATAACTGTTCAAAGTTTTGCGCAGTGTTCGTTCACATGGCTTCGGGGTTCTGATCCAATCAGCTTATTTGTTAGTGTTGTCCACTGAGCGCTTTGCACGCCCTCGCCGTTGAAGCTCACGCTGAGCATTTCGTTTGTGGTCGGACGATCGAGTAGACTGTGAAACAAAGGGGACGGGCTCTTTGTTCAACTAGTGAGCAGCAAACATACGCGTAAGTGTGCGCATTGAAACTCGTTAGTGCTCAGATCAGGGGCTAGAGTATAGGTCCAGACGAACCCTGTGAGCAGGCGTCGTCGTTGCCAGCACAACATGTTCGGGCAGGGGTTACAGACTTTGCGGACCCGTACAGAGAGGTTTCACTCCAGAAGAAGACTGCCCCATTAGTTTCAAGGAGCGGCCTCCAAAAAAACTATTTTCCGCAAAAGCAGGTAGGGATCTGCACAAGCAGTCAGACGTTTTCTTAATTATAGATACCAATCCTAGGTAGTCTTTTTTTATGGTATTCAAAGAGGAAAACTGAGCTCACTATGTCGCTCAAGGTAGGGATTCACATCCAGCTGCCAAACCGCCGTTATCTCACATGCTTGCGCGAGGTTTTACGTCTCGGGAGGTAACAAACGCGTGACTGAGCTGCAAAACAACGTAGTCAGTGGCGATCCGACTAGAACTTCTAAAGGCCACAGGATGCTGCTTCGGTTGATGCATTCCTTATTCCGACTGACAAATATACATCTACGCCCATAACGGCGAAGAATAACCACTTTGTGTCTAGTTGCTGGTTTGGTTGGGGTATCGACATAGAGTGGGAGTAATCAAGTTTGACTGATGTGTGTCAGGCTGACCGGTTAATAATTGAGTGCGGTTGTTG
This sequence comes from Paragonimus westermani, assembly GCA_008508345.1. Classification (NCBI taxonomy): domain Eukaryota; kingdom Metazoa; phylum Platyhelminthes; class Trematoda; order Plagiorchiida; family Troglotrematidae; genus Paragonimus; species Paragonimus westermani. The sequence goes on from QNGE01006579.1 coordinate 7,338, forward strand.
ATACGATGTGGAGGATACACGTATATATTGGAGGTATGTGTGATCTACTCTGCTACCTCAGTTAGGTGGTCAGACTTGGGTGCTCTTTGGATCCTGCGAGCTGCGCCGACTACGACTTCGGCCCCTGTAAGTTCAACTTTGTAAGGGTGTTCAAAAAAGAGCAGCAAAACAAAAGGCAGATGCGTTGGTTGTGCATAGTATTAGTGTGTTGTGTTTTGGCTCTGACTGATGTTTGCTTTCGCTTGATCCCATTCTGTGTGTATCTGTGATACGTTTATATGTGGAGTATTGTTGTTTATTGTGTGTGCTGAATCACTTGGGAGGTGGCTGTCAAGTCCGTCCTAGAAGGTTGATGCCCGAACCAGGCCTGTGAGCTCATGACGCTCTGTATTGGAATATGGAATGTGTGCACGCTGACGAGTAGATCCAGCCTCACTGGACGACCGGAACGGCTAACCGCAATGATCGCAGTGGAACTGTGTCAACGTGGAGTCGACGCGACAGGTTTGAGCAAGACAAGGCTTGTGGACCGAGGAGTAGGTGACGGGCACACCTTCTACCGGATAGGCTGCCAGACAGACGGTGCTCTGGAGCATAGTGTCTGTCTCACAATCGCTGATCGTATCAAGGCTTTGATGATGGACGATCCGCACGATAACGGCCATCGAGTGCTGTCCATGCGTCTGTGACTCGGTAAAGGTAAATGTGCTACATTTGTTAGTGGTTATGTTCCAAATATTTGCCACAGTGGTGACCAAAGGACCAGTTCTATCAGTTACAAGCCACAATCCGGTGGGCGCCGGTGAATGACCGGCCGTTTGTTCTAGGTGACTTGAACGCTCTAGTTGGGTGCGATTTGGTAGCCTGGCTGAGATTCCTTGCACCCTGCGGTGTTGGTTTGGTCAACGAGAACTGTTATCGTCTACCCCACTTGTATGCTACCTATGAGCTGGCTATCAAAACACCGGGAGCCAACTAGCTGCGAGCAATACTAGGACGCAGACTCACCCACGAAATGGTCATTACCATTCGCTTGACTACATGGTTGGGCGGCAGTGCGACATTAGTGAAGTGCGTATCACGCGGAATGTAACACTGATCATGGGCTGGCCAGGACTAACTGGTTTATCCGTGTACGCAAGTCTGCTCGCTGTTGATCTTCCGGACGATAGCAGAGGTTGAATATCAAACGACTGAAGGACTACGAGACGAAGATACGCGGTTGCTGTTTGTTTGCACGACGTTCCTGTCTCCACTGCCCCCAGGGTTCGTGGTAATAACTTGAAGAACAGATCTCAGCAGTTGTCAATCAGACAATCGGTGCAAAGCGTGTGAAACATCCGGAATGGTTCGGCGATGAAAATGCCGCGTTTGGCACTTTCGCATCGGCGCCAGATAGCGAAGCGAGGAAGACCACGTTCCGGAGTATCCATCGTCAGCTGGCCGAATATGTCCACGGGGTCAAGGACGACTGGTGGAGGGAGAATTGTGAGTGGATGCAGATGATCTTCGTCCCCTCAATACAGTCTACCAAAACACTGGCAGTCGTGAACACCGGCTGTTCGTACACCCAGCCTAGGTAACCTACTGAATCTTCCTACTACTGATGGTTGGTTGTCAGTGAACAGCCTTCCACAGCAGGCCATCAGACCTCCCTTTGCTCTCGCCCTGGATTTGTAAGAGCTTCAGAGAGTGACTGGTCAACTGCGTAACAGTAAGTCGCAGTCAAGGTTGAAATGCCAGGTGAGACCCTTAAGAATGGCGGACTGGCGCTGAAACATGAACTGCCCCAGCTGGTTCATCCCACTTGAAAGCGCGAGGTAATGCCACAGGATTTCAAGGATGCCCTTATCAAACCCTTGTTCATAGACAAGGAGGCAAGCAACGCGCCGACATCTATGAGGGCATAAATCCACTCACTTGTGCGGACAAAGCGCTTGCCAGAATCCTTCTGAACCGGCTAAATACAGGAGAATTGGAGACCAATGTTCCTGCGGAGCAGTGTGGTTTACGAGTGAGTAGCAGTACAACCAACCTCGCTTTCGCAGCTGGGCAAATTCGAACGAAATGTCGAGAACGAAACCCGACTCTGCATGCTCCGTTCACAGACTTTACCAAGGCCTTCTTGTCCATAAGACACGAGACGCTGTGGACAGTGCTTGATAGGTTTGGATGTCCAAGTAAGTTCGTCGGTGTGATTAGATTGTGGCATGTGGGCCTCAAGAACGAAGGTTCAACTGTGTGGATCGACTCTTAATAATTTTGAAATCGTTACTGGCCAAGGTTGCGTCCTAGTCCTAGCCCAGTTTGGTGTGCACTTGACTACCGTGCCAACAACCGCTTTTCAGGACCCTAAGGAGGATGGCGTTGAGGCAGAGTGGCGTATGGATGGAGGCCTGCTGAATATCCGGCGTTTCGGCGCCCCAACCCGATTACAAACCTCAGCGATGCGCATGCTTTTTTGCTGATGACAGCGCACTGTTTGCACACAGTGAAGAAGAACTGCAACGTATGGCGACGGTCTTCACGTCCGCGACATCCGAGTTTGGATTGGACATATACACAATTAAGATGTTTTCGTTCTTCCGCCCTCTTTCTGTAGAAGGTGCTGTCTGTGTGTTTTCACCCCAAATCCTCATTAACGGAGACATTGTCGGTAGTTGCGCCACTTTCGGCTAATTGGGTGGCATGTTGACTGCTTATTTGTCCGTGGACCGCGAGTTGGGTGCCCGCGTGGCGAAATCTGCTGTTGCTTTCGGACGTCTCAAAGGGCGTGTTAGGAAAAACCGTAGCATGAATCCGAGCACTACGCTGTTCGTCTACCGGTCAAAGGTACTCTCTATACTGTTTTACGGTAGTGAGACGTGAAGACTATGGGCGGAACGCACGCTGTGTGAGCCGCTTCCAAGTGCAATGTCTGAGGAGCATCTAGGGTATTCGGCGATCCAACATGCTTCCGCACAGTGGCGTGCTGGTGCGAGCAAACACGATCAGGATGAAAGTCTTGATGGCGCTGAATCAGCTTTATTGGCTAGGTCATACCCGACGAATGGGAGATGACCGAAACAGCTGCTATATAGACAACTGAGCTCAGGTAAGCCAAATCCCGGTGACCGAAAGCGGAGATACCAGAATGTCACGCAGGCGAGTCATACACGTTGTAACACCGATGTGAAATGTTGACAATACCTTGCGTAGAACCCAACGACTTGGAGGAATACGAGTCCGAGGGTCGTCCGAGAGTTCATCGAGTAGTTATTACGTGACCGAGAACGAAGGCGCGCGGTGCGCATGGAAAACGCCGGTGCTAAAGGTCGTGGTGACGTGACTATGTGGCGATGCGGTGCGTGCGGCTGCGAATGCGCTAGCCGCCTCGGATAATTAAGTCACCAACGCACTTATAGTGCACCGTCGCTGAAGAGACGACGAATACGTTAGGCTCAAGCAAGCAATCAATAAATCCATTCTATTTCTGGTACTGATTGCATCGAACGAATCCATGGTAGTATGGCAAATAATCCGCTTCTCTTTTAAGAAACTTGGGTGCTTGCGGTCTTCTGCGTGTTCCTCCCCTCAGCTTTGTTGGTGTGTTTTATGGTGATGGGTCTGCCTCCTCTTTTTGCAGTTCATTATGATTTTTGATTTCACTCTCACCTTCTCCAGAATGCACTCGTGTACTGAAATGTTTCTTGTATTAACTTTTGCACATCTTTCTTCTCAGTTCAGATCTTATTGTTGCAACCTCTCACTGTTTGCTCTCCAACAGAGAAGGGTTTACATTTCATGTTAGCCAACCAACTGACTGACCATTATTGATGAGCTGAACACAAGGGCCTCACTCACAAATCTGTCGGTTTTATTCCTTCAGGTTAAAGCTGGATATGCTGCGTTTCGGTGGCACCGCAAGTGAAGCAATGCAATAATGGTTAAGCGCAAGAGTCGCTTGGCTTCGGTCACCGCGACAGGCCAATCCGTTTCGGATGCCGTCAACAATGATAAGTTAACAGCGTTCTTCTGGTTTGCGTCAACCACCTTTGAGTGATGTGCTAAGTCTGGTGTTACACAGACGACCATCCTCTGGGATCCAGTCGGACAGGTTCTGCTCCACCTTACAACCCGGTGCAACCCCATTTCTGCAAAATCGCCGGGTTCGACCTCATTTTCACCAAAGACGGCGAGAAAAAACCACGGACCATAACAACATTTGTCGGCGAATTCAGTTGATGGATGATGCTGCGATCATATAGGCGCCTTCCGAAATATGGCACACGAGTCCATGATTTGACAAGTTGCCGGCCGTGTCGAGTTCATAACCTCGTTGTCGAAGAGCGCAAACGTCGAGAGCAACGTTTTTCGCAGTTTCTCGTAGACTGGAGACAGAAAATATCAAAGAAGGAAGGGGAAGGTGGAAGTGAACAGACCACTCGGTCAAGGCAACAATGACCAGGTACTATTCGTTAGCTTAGGCTGCGGGTTACGGGCGACCTGGAAGAATCCAGCGCCACTCCCAGACTGAAACATCTCACCCCCGAGACAAAGGATGGCAGTATATCATTGAGGACCTCACCCACAGCGTCTGATCCAGAAGTCCAGCTTGCATGGCAAGGCGAAGGAGGAATTTTTCGGGACTCAACGCGGACTTATCAGCCTGACTTGCTGGGCAACGAGGAGGTTGTATGGCCAGGGACATGGTGCTATATGATATTTACCTTCTCTTGCTGTGCAACTTCTGAGTAGTATCGAAGGTTTTCTGACCGTATTGAACAGTACGCCGGTTTTCGTGGTCAATTTTCGGGCGATCGGAGGAATTTTTGTTTAGAGGCATTTTTCTCAACCCCCCATTTCCCTATTGGGGGAGCATCGTTGCAGCAACAATAAAAAGTGGTCTTACTGTATACCCATAATATCGCGTCTCGCTACCGGAGCACTCCTACACTGCCAGTGATGTGACAAAGCCGTACGGGCGTGACTACATTTTATTTGGCTACTCCACTATGACGTGTTTTACGTGGTTGTAGCTCGAGTGAAAAGAGTTAGTCAGCTAAGTCCTCCGGATCGACGCAGTGCATACGCGTGGCCACCAGGTTACAGTAGCAGAGCAGATCACATAACTCTCTGTAAATTGCGGTTTTTACAGACTTGTGTATACTCATAAAGATTTCCCGATTTCATCAAGCTCAAGTTACTTAGTGTGTGGTCTGCGCCTAGCAGTTGGACGCTTGTTTTTTGCTTTAACGCTCCACTTAGAGCCACGGGTTGTCGAATGAAAACGCCACATGGGTAAGGCGACTGTCCAGGTCGACATCATCGTCTGCCGCATAATCTCATTGACAAGGCAACGCTGAAGCCATCGTCTTATGAGATTTCAGTCTCTACTTTGACAACCTCCGTTGCCAGGTACGTATGCTTCGGTGGCGGTTCCAAGGTATACCGAAATGTTATTAGGTTTGGTGAGACCTCTTCATTTTCTTGGCACAGTGCGAACACATTCCTTTTTGAATAAAAATGTACTAGACGATGTCATAACGTAACAACTCGGTCGTGCCTAACCACCATAACAATTATTTGCCTCTGGATGTAACTGCTGACGCTGGCGAGGTCTGCAATATACGGCTCGTATCTGTCTTAGAAGAGAAGTGAGCAGTAGCACAACTCAAGGGATGTTGAGGCCAAAAAGTGGACTAAACAGAGGTCGATAGTCACTTCTGGAAATAGTGAAATCACTGACTAACAGTGCATTTGCTACGTGCAGAAAAGAACCTTCATGTAAATCAACAAAGTCATCCATGTGAATGTACTGGGTAATTTATCGTCGAAAAATTCCGAAGTAAAATAGTGTTTTCTTTTCGAGTTTCACGAACTTGAAGTTCTACAGTACGTGATTAGCTCAGTCGTAAGAAAAAGCATATGATCAAAAAGCCATCGGATGACAATGAAATCGGTGAAATTGCTACCAACCATTTCCAAAGTTGCCTTGAACCTTCATGAGCACTACTAAAGCACGTTATAAAATCATCAAAGGAGAACATCCTTACCACTTCGGTGTGACCCGCAGATTGTGTACTGTGTTCTGTCGGCCACTCGAAATTTTCTGCAACCAGCTGCCGTTGCAGTTAAACAGTGACTAAATGCGAGCGTGCACTTCCTCTCGCGCACATTCATGACCGTCCATTTGAGGGGTTATGAAACCTCTTGTGTCAACCTTATTCGTGGTTAGTAAACACAGTGGGCTGATTTAACTGCCGGATATTCGAGCGCACATGTAGAAACACATCAGTGGACTGATGGCTCTCTATGGGGACCGCTTGAACATTCCCGGAAGCCATGCACAAATCATCGTCGTTTCTTCAAGCAACATCTGCGGTAATCTGGCCTGCCGCTGGTGTAAAAAGAACAAAGGTCATTTAGGTTATTTTGGTTGCGAGGACTTCATCCAATATGTTGTGCTCAGCAGAGGTAGGTTGACCTTTCAAAACTGAGTATCCCTTGCGAAAACAGACATAAGTTTCCAGTCCCAGGGCGACGGACGCCATCACACAGGTCCGTCCTCCATTCTTTTCTCCCCCAATGGGCATGATTCCAAGCTCCCCCATGTTTATATGCGTCTCTTTTTCTGAGGCATAACAAATCGTTTGATCAGCCCTGGACTAACCTGCTCACAATACCATTAGGCATCGCTCAAGTCTTACTTCTGTTCGTGTCATATGGGGCCAGACAAATATGACGCTTGCCGACACCGGTTGATTCGCAGAAACTCTCGCCCTACAATTGAGTTTGTTCGTTAGAAGCAACGGAGTTCATGCACTTTTTACCTTACCTTGGCCCCGCCGTACGGCCAAGCTTTCTGGATTCTGAAAAGTGCAACCACCTTATGGGGCTATTCATTTACATGCGCACTCTGCGTCACCCTCTTCTGATGTCCACTCAGGCTTCTTTCGTTTGAAGTTCACTTATTCATTTCACAACATAGGTTGCTTACGTTTCTGACTGTCGTGACGTTGCTTATAACGTGCAATGTCTAGTTGGCCTGGTTGGCAGTTCGCTGTCTGGTCGGCCACTTGGTAATTTCCCTCCCATTTTTAAGCCACGTTTGCGTTCAAAGAAGAATTAGTATGCCTGAATAACAAACGGTCCGCTAGTCAACGGTATCCATTTGCCGGTGGAAGGTGAACTTCAGCGTCTCGGTAGATGACGTTAATGCGGCAGCCAGCATGTGCATGGATCGTACTACAGTAGGAAAACTTGCAGACAACACCATGCATTTCACTCGAGCACCCAACAACTAAGCTAACACTGACGGCGCACCGGCGCAAATTGTCGCCTTTCAAGTTAATTCCCTTGTGCATCGGCTTCTTAATATCCCGTCACCATTTTGTGATCATTTACTTGACTCAGCTGATCTACTTCGTTAGTTCTTTACAGCCTCTTCTGACGCCATGCACACAAGGACGCATAACGGTATTGTGTGTAGATGCCTTTGACTTCCCCGTTGATATGGTGATTGTAGCATGGTAGTGTACTTGTTCTTTTTGGCATCCTGTACCGAATTCAGGCATGCTGAAACTGCATCAAAAACAACGCAATCTTAACACGTTTTCTTTTACAAACATAACATGTACATTTCAAATCGGACGGTCTCACTGCTATCCTCCATAATAATAGGGTGGTAGCGGAAACATCAGCCAAGTGCTCAGGTGCTTGAGAGAGAAACGCATACAGAATTACACTGTTGTACACCCAAACTATATCACATGTTAGTATGACTGAAGGAGTACATGTTATGCTGCGAATAAGCTAGAATAGGATTGCTTACATAATACTGCATTTCGAATACTTACACATAAGATCGTAAGCCGGAGAAAGACTCGTTGGAATAAGCCAGCTCTATGTAGACGGAGACAACAGACAAAATGCCAGATTCTAGCAGAAAAAGTGTGTTATCCGTATTCATCTGTGGTGAGAATAGAATTGCTGTTCATTCGAACTCCTCTGAAGATGAAAAGGATGGATGTAATCAGTGAGAAGAGCAGGTGTCAGATCATTACCCACTGCAAAGGGTACACTTCCTACACCTCCGGCAGCAATTTTGAGGCATCATGATTTGACGCTTATCAGGTAAACTATATTGTATCACGCACACTCCTGAGTCCTCTCAGTTCTCCACACCAAATTCAGCCCTTCTTACTTGCCGCTGTCACATCCAAAAGTAGTACGAGGACATACTACAATGAAACCGCCCGACTTTCGATCATCAGTTGAAGTGTTTATCACTACTTAAGCATCTCATTTTCGAATGCCAGAAGTGCTTTGGAACAACATTGAATGAGTTTTGGGGTGATCACTCAGACACCAACGGATAGTATCCAACCAGTTGAAAGTCACAAAGTCAGCATGTTCCAACAGACTCCTTATGTTGCTGTCAATAAAATAGCATCACCAGATGAACATGGTTTGTGTGGGCAGCAGCTGGAAGGCGCAGACTGTCGCAGTGGTGTCGTAGCCAAGTGGTGTGGAGTGATGGACATTGACTTTTCTGATCTCTTACTCCAAATGTTATCGATGTTACTCATGACTTTGCCAAGCACTTGAAAGGGAGTTAGTTAAATGGTGAACATCAGGCAAACAGCTTCAATGTCTTGAATGCTGTTAAGGGTACAGCGATTCAGCGGTTGATACACGGGTTCGAGGCAGCGGCCCAAGGTTCCCGGATCCAGTCGGTTTTCCTTGATCACTGTCAGCAGGCGTCTGTTAATCTGAAAGGCGATAATTGAAAACAGGGTGTAGCACCGCTCTTGGGGATTAAAGTGAATAACAGTAGTTAATAGCCCCGTAATAAAAGAACTGCTGACTAAGAAAGGACCGAGGACGCAGCCTGAAAAGCTTTCTATTATGTCCTCGCCGGCCATCACCATTCGTTACAATGACGAACTGTTCCACAAGACCTACTCAAAAGAAGTGAGTGAGTATTAAATCGCCACGAAGTCTTCGAAATTCGAGTGGGTACAGGTCAAGAATTTCAAGTCGACACTCGTAAGTAACATTACTCTGGCCCGCGACCACCTTGGTGAACTCGTGCTGGACACGCTCAACAGCTAATGTCTTTCTTCAGGCCGATATACACGACCTGATTGGCATACCTGAGGAGCGGTCTTATATAAATCCCGTAAAGCGTTTGGGAAGCTTTCTTGTCCATGCGGGGGGATGTGCGCCTTATCACCATAAGAGCTATGCTGGGCTGAAGAGAAAAGATTATTCGATAAGAAGTGGTTGAGGATGGCGCGCTTTAGGAGGCGCTCCATTATCTTGCACGGAATACTGGTAAGGCTGATTGGGCGATATGTAGCCGGAGAGTGCCAGTCACCCACTTTAAATATGTGTGACCGACGCCTCTTTCCATGCCCTAGGGAGGATGCTAGTCTGGAGTGTTCGCTTAAACAGCATATGAAGAGGTTCAGTCAGACTGACGGATGCTTCCTTGAGTATTCTTGGATGGATCATGTCAGGACCCGTTGCATTGTATGACTGAAACGTGGGTAAAAGTTCTTCAACATCTATCACAGAAAACTCAGCGGTTACGAGTGGTTGCCTGAACTTCTGCAGCGGTAGTGCAGGATGCCAGCTTGGGAATGCGACGTTGTAGACTGACGAGTAGTATCTCCTGAATAACTCGGCCACAACTAGGGAATCAGATAAAGTCTCCCCGTTGGCAGTCGTAAAGAAAGAGTTGAAGGGCTGTTCTTTCCTAGCTGTCGAATATGCATAAATAAGAAGTTTTCGTCCCCGCGGGCTCTGAGGAGGATCTTCTCTTGTACGAGTTTGTTGTGTTCACGGATTTCCCACCTCACCTTTTTCGGACTATGTGGAACGTTCTTAGGTCCCTTGAGTTTCCTATAAGCTTGTGCTTCGCGAATAAATGGGAACGATTGTCGAGGAGACGACGTATCCTGCGTGGAAGGGGTGGCCGATGAGAGAAAATGCACAGTTTGCGCAGTATAAATACGTCGTCCGCCTTCTGAATTGCGCTTTGAAACATGTGGTAGTTCTGGTCCACGGAGTCCAGGTCAAGAAGAAATGAACCTAGGTATGTTCTCAGGCTGTTAAAGTCCGCCTGAATGAAGTTTCGAATTGTGGACCACCCTGCTGGTTGTTGCAGCCAGTAAGAGATAAGATCAAAGGTTAACTGAGAGTGATCACTGTATCCAAGTGGAGGCTTCATTACGCCTCTGTCTACCAGGTGGCTCTCAGAGAGGGAATCTGACCAAAACGACGCCGCGTCGGGGCGGTGACGTGCTGTGACCACGCATTCCTACGTATCAGCGTCGATAGGGAAGTCGAGAATCCGCTTTCACAGCCCTGGTGTAAAAAACCGATGTCCAGTTTATCTTGGGTGCATTAAAGTCAACCATAATAGGCAGATGAGTGAGGCGTTGTGGGCCTAGAAAGGCTTTCAGGCTTACCAGAAGGGTGTCGTCTTCGGAGACGCCTGATGAATGAGGGGTGAGTCTTGGCCACGCAGAGGTAGTCGAAGCTACAGGGCTGTTGGAAATGATCCAGCAAAATAAAGCCCAGTCTGTTATCACTATCGACAATCGATCGACAATGAAAAGCCAAATCTCAGCGCGTTGACTTCGTGTATTATTACCGACCCCGGAAAATAGAGAGTACAGAGAGACGCGTCAAACTTGCGAGGCACGGAGCGAGTTGTGAATTTAGCCCCGGGCCGGATGTTACAAAATGGGTAGCTTGACTAAACCAAAAGTAGGTACAAAACCAAAATAATCGAAAATGTACAGATGAATGCGACTATCAGAATATTATTTATTATAGTCGCTACATAGCTCTCCCTCAGAAGGCTAATAAGTATTACACAGGCCTTCGTTATTGCAGCGAGGGAGGAAAAATCACATAACACGTCTCTTATACTGATCACAGTTACACGGTGATACACGCAAAGGATGATTGGACGTGATAGGGAATGTCAAAGTTCGGAGGTGGAGGGGGTCGGCCGAAGTAGTTTCTGCGCTCGTATTGTTAATTTATTTATGTTATTCAGTCTTCGGTGCGTTTCTTGTCTATCGCAACGGGCTGCCCAACACTAAAAACTCTTAAGAAAACAGGGGGTAGGTTTGCCCAGTGCTGTACGATAGGTAGTTGGGAGTTGTCCCTCCACGCACCATGTCCGGATCGTCTGGAAGAGAGAGGAAACAAGGTGAAGTACCCGCAGGATAGGCAGTAGAGGATAACTCACCATGTCAATGTATCCGGTGTGGACTAAATAATTTTACAGTCGGCGTTTCATAGACAATAAAACTTCGCGTGTCGCTGCCTTTGGTTTTCTCTTCTTTTTTGTTATCCTGTCTACAGTTGATAGACTCAAAAAAGGATTAGTGGGCGAATAGACCTGATCCATAACAATGCCAAGGAATAGTACGTGGTGTTTAAACTGACAAGTATCCTCAGGCTGGTCTTGCGAGTTGATGCCAGGTGGACTGAAATGAAGCCGGTAGCGTAGGTTTGGCGCTGTTAGTGTTATCCGCGCAGCCGCTTAGCGCGAAATGCTGTTGGCCCAGAGATATCCATGGTTAACACAAACAAGGTGGATTATTCCTTGCAAACGTGCGCAAACAATCTCATATGGCTTAACAAAGCTTCGGGCACGGTGTTGCAAAAACAAATGAGCGATGGAGATCGAGGGTGTCTGTGTGTCGATGAACAAACAGGAGTGACCGTGCAGTGAGGGCATTAATGCTAGTCGTGTTCCCCTTGCAGTACCTGCGTTAGGTAGTGCTTATGACGTTGCAGAGTCCGATGCCGGCCGAAATGTGCCGTGGCTGAAACTGCACTCGTATGAAAGAGCGACAGAGGTTGTCTCTGGGTCGGTCCTGAATGTTGAGAATGCCTGATCTCGTGCGGGAATAACCTATCGAAGAATGGTGCTGTGGTAAACGTTAGTGGTTCGAGCCGTGAGGACGTTTAATCCGAGGTGTTTACCGTGCTGCTTACAACGGTAAGAGCTAAACCGTTGGAAAGATGTTCGACAGATGGCCAATGAAACCAGAGCTGCCAGTTTGGTTGACCCGTGAATAGTAAACTAGGTCAGATGATGAGTTTGCATCGCCCTGATTAGGCGTAGATGCAGGGTATGGTGCACCGTTTGGCCCGGTTAACGAAACGTTCGTGGTGCCAACAGTCAGCTTTTGACTGCGGTATATGGTGTCTGAGTGATATAATAGGTCAAAGATATGAAGAACGGCTTGAAGGAAGTTAGTTCAAGCCGCGTCGCGAAGCTGCGATTTCTGCTGCTAGAGCCTCAATGTCTGGTTGACCGCGTTTAAGGTTACCACCTTGTCGGGACCACACGTGCCTAGTTTAGAACGTGGAGTGGATTGTGGTACACTGAAGCAATCAAGTAGTTCCTGGAAAGGCTCCATTATTTGATAAGCCATTTTTGCCGTCTCGGCGAGGGTTTGTGAACGAGCAACGGAAACTATTGCTTGCGTGGCTTCTGGCAATCTTTGAAGCCAGAGTTCCAGGAGGGTTACGTCCATGTGAGAGTTGCCGATGATTTGTTGCGTTTGCGCTAGGGGCGTTGTAGGGCGTTTGTCATCTAGCTTGAGGTCGTGGAGAATTTTCTGTACTCTGGTCTTTTCGGTGGACGTCGCCCAGTTAAACTGCTCCTTTTTTAAAAGTCTTGTACTTGAGCTATACCAGTTGGTTCACTATAACATCGCGAAGCTGTGAGGTAACCTTGCTCGGAAGCCTGACTAACAACTGGCAGAACCTTGTTTGATCAGATAAAATTCCGTTGTTGAAAAATTCTGCTTATAAGTAACCAAACCAGAGAGTCATTTTCAAGGAACTGATGGACCGCTAGAGCATTAGTGTCAACTCGGGGGCTGTGAACATGCTTAGATAGTACTTCGGACAATGGGTAGTGATTACGCGGTTCAGACACAAATAATAACTTATTAAGCCAAATTGAGGAAATATATAAATGCTTACAAGCCGAACGTATACACGTGTACGTCAATAAAGACAATATGTGTGTAAGTATGCGAAGGAACGAACTCAACAGGATGCAAGAGATGACTGTAGCGAAACGTTCGAAATTTTCGGGCTCAACCATTGTTGGAACTGATCCAACAAAATAAAACCCTGTCAGTTATCACTATCGACAATCGATCGACAATGAAAAGCCAAATCTCAGCGCGTTGACTTCGTGTATTATTACCGACCCTGGAAAATAGAGAGTACAGAGAGGCGCGTCAAACTTGCGAGGCACGGAGCGAGTTGTGAATTTAGCCCCGGGCCGGATGTTACAAAATGGGTAGCTTGACTAAACCAAAAGTAGGTACAAAACCAAAATAATCGAAAATGTACAGATGAATGCGACTATCAAAATATTGTTTATTGTAGTCGTTGCAGAGCGTCGCATTTATCAGAGTACCTGAAGCCACCGATTCATATGCTTGCCTTTAGCTACCACTTCTGAGATATTTCTCTTCAGACCTACAGAAAAAGAGATTGAACGGGAAATAAGAAAGTGATTTTACATTGCACAAGGCCACGATGAAACACATAGATGGAGTGAAAACAAACCTTTACTAATTGCCCTTCAGTACACTTATTTTACTGAAACACCTATATGTTGAATCTCGGGGAAAAGTGGGAAACACAAAACAAACAACATAGACACTGGCGATGGACAATAAATAATAATACGCAGGTGTAACGATGCGTATCGATATTTTGTTGTCTTAATTCACTTTGGACCACTGTTTTAAGTGCACCTACTCTGTAGAATAGATATTTATCCACGAGCCTCTCTTGTTTTTTCAAATGCATTCGCGTTTTGACACTGAGGTATTCAGTTTGGCATACTGAGATGCAAGTTACAAGCAGGGAGTGAAATCTGCCTTTAGACGGCGATAAAATGAAATGAATGAGATGGGATACCTTGTCTCTGGTTTGTGTAGCCGTGATTCACGGGTTGTGAATCAGACTAATCAATGTCTTATATCCGTTCATACAGCACCCGAGATCGTCGCCTTAATACTGAGCGAGCTCTCAATGGGCTGCTCAAATTAGTCCATTAAATTGATTACAGAATTTAAGTGACTCACCCCTAATTCATCTCGTCTGGAGAATTCGTTTGTGCAAGTGAACCCGGTACAAAAATACAAACACTAACAATCAGCTTCAAGTACAGTCACCGAATAACTCGGTTTGATTCGCTCCGGCCGTGGCCGAACTGAGACATCAAAAAATAAGGCGCATGTAAGAGACGTGTGTTCTTGACTCGAATCGGTTTAGGCAGTAAACACGGAGTTGTACACACAGATCTGACGCAGACTTTTTATAGAAACAAAACGAGATATAAAATCGTGTACGCTATTGTGCAGAACTCCTCCATAAGGCTTCAAAGGAATGAAAATGCCGAGTAGAATAAAAAAGCGTCTAGCATGGTAATCTTTTGGAACTGTTGACTATCTAACAATTCGATGTGGGCGAGCGCGGAGTAGATCAACAAGGGTCTTCCGATAGGTCCGAGAGTGATGAAAGCCGTTTGTTACACGTAGACTTGGTGGAATGTGTGACATTATAAACAAGATCAGTCTTAGAAAAGGCAGGAGGATCTACGTGGAACTTATCATGAACAACTTTAACACTGATAATACTCAATTTGTTGTTGAATTCATCACGATGAAGAACTATGGGAGTTGGTTGATCATGCCCAATGGTCTGGCGTGTGGTTTCTAAGGTTGAACCTCAATGGCGTCAAAGCGGATGAAAACAAGAACAAAAATGTTAAGAATTGAGTGCTTTTGTTTCAGTTTGATGAGTAACCTGGTGGGTCAGGGTGGGACTTTTTCACACGCGTTACGTAAAATTGTGTTGATTTGGCTAGGCCGGCTTTTGACTTGCAGAGCGGTTAACCGAAAAAGCGAATCATCTTACTGTAGACTAGTTCAAGTGTCTTACAAACAATTTCTTCTCTGGCGGTCGACCGAATTCCCGACACTAGGGATAAGTGATCAGTCAAACGTTGAGGATCTCGCGGGGCTTTTAACATGGCCCTCTGTAATGCAGCGTGCTGTTGACGCCATTTTGGTTTTCGTTTGCGTAAGTCGTGTGCAGGTCTTACTGGGCCTTTGGCTCACGTTTGTTTCTGTTGTCCCCTTTTACAGGAATATCGTTGGAACCCCGTACTTCTGAGGAACGCTGTTCCCCGGTGTCTCCACGTTGCACAAAGTGGGTTTACGAGTGTATCGGGGACACTAAGCCAGAACGTCCGGCCTGCCTGTTACACCCCAAATGAAGGTAGAAGCGTTCGACCAGGCCGTTTGCCACCGTATGGTATGTAGCCAACTCAGAGCAGGTGGTTAAAGTCCCTGGGTAGCATCGAATGGAATTGTGTTAATCTAACCGTGGTTACGTTGGTTGGAGCACCGTAATTGGAGGTCCGTTTTTCATATGGGCTCGCACGACGGTTTCACAGTCTGGAGCAGGGAATGGTATTTCAGCTGGCCAGTTATTGATGCGATCTACATACTTTAGGAGGTATCGATGGACTTCCCAGTAAGACAGTGATCTGACTATGTCGACGAGGATGTGATTGAAATATGCACCCGTTGTTAGCAAATATACCGACAGCCGTGACTCTACACTGCTGAACTGTGCTACTTCGTCACCCAAGACAAGCTCCCGCCTAATCTGGAATGTCCTTATGAATTTTTGACTACACAAATAAGTCTGAACTCATTTGGCAGAGTTCTGAACTTTGACGAATATGATTGAAAGTATGTTGGCACAAATGGAAGAGACCTGACTACCACGACTGTGCGTTCGCAGTCGGCTACAAGTATCCCCGGATATTTCAGCGAAGACGTGCGACAGTGATGCAACTCGGGATCGCTGTCTTATGTACGTGCTAATGCCTTCAAGTTAAAGGTGTCCATTCGGTGTAGGCCATTTAAGGTAAGCTTCGATTATGCGTCAAAAACTATCGGCAACCCCTCCTCCATACTATGTCTGTTTATGAACTCAGAGATATAGTTCAACTGTCGAATGTCTCACAAAAGTAGCAGTCATGTTGAAAGGGTACGGAGGTGGCTTCTGACCTATGATGATAGTAAACGTCCCTCAGTATATGACAAGAATGTTCGCTAACAAGAGGTATAGCCAGCAACTCACGACCAAAGGTACCATAAGACCTTGAGCTTTTGCGGCTTATGGGAAGAAAATGATACAGGCTGGATTTAGCCGTTCAGGATTTATTGCAACACCATGCCCACAGCGAAGACTGTAAAACGAAATGATTGGGATCGTCTTCCAACAAATTTGTGGAAGGTTTTAACATCTACTAATAAAGAGACTAATAAATAATGATACCTAAAAACGACAGGGACTTATCCGGGATTACGGTGGCGAACGATTTTTTAGGGGCAGCGGCTTTCCTGATAATGGCTCACTGGTGCCATGAGTTATTCGCCGCTCCAGAAAATCCATCGAATCGGCGGTAAAGGAACTCATTAAGCGTGAGGTCAAGATGCACTGATGAAGACGTTTGAAGTCTTCAGAGAACTGTAAAACTTGTTATGCGTCCATGTTCACCACGAGAATGTTACCGATATAGAAAAACACAAAGTCCAGACTGTTAATCTTGGAAGTCTACTGAGTGGCCAAGCTATGCTTAAGCCATTTGTAATATCTGTCAATCCTGGATCTCGAGTGGTCGCATCTGTAATTCGGTGAACGTCCATCAAATTCTCAACCTACTAAACGACTGATGCCGACTCCAGAATGACGTTCATACAAGCGAGTTTGTTAGAAATAGGATATTATGGTGCAAAAGTATCGAAAACTAACGGGTAAAAAAGAATATAAAACTTTGATAATGAATCTGTCAAATTTACTTGACTCGTGATAAACTGTTTATGCAGACACTGTCAGGTACAATGAGTCACGTAATGTTGGGGCGGAAAAGTACAAATGAAGCAAGCGATAAGCAGCAGGAAGTAAATACGGACGAACTGCACGGGAACGAGTTTCGGTATGTAAATTATATTAAGCCTTAGTAATCCATCGGAATCAGCGTTCGTCGGAAGGAAGATTTCTTGGACGAAATTCGAACAAGATTTAACAAGAAAATTTAACAGGAATAAATATAAACAGAATACGTAGTCGTCTGCTTTGTCACACATGAATGTTGCTACGCACTCACTTCAGACGGTTACTTGAAAACAACTCCATGAAACTGAAACCTCTAGGCTGCTTTCGCAAACGAGGCAGCTTAGGAGAGAACTCGTGCAGTTCGAATGAGGTGGTGATAGCCGTCTTTGTTAGGTCTTGTGAGACTTCAGGAATTTGGTGCTAAGTTCAAATTGAAATGTGCTTTGAAAATGTGGTCTTGTTTGCAGACCAAGAGAGCATTGTGAGTGTGGAGAATTGGGTACGCGTTGAAGGTGGTGGTTTTTTACTAACGTAATAATCACCATACCGACGCCAGTCACCTGGTGGGGTTTTACATACTATATGAAGGGTTGAGGCCTAAGGACTACTGAAGGCCTGATTGATGCCGAATCGTAGAAGGTTCTCTAATTTCGCTTTGGCGAAGCTAAGTTTTCGTGGTGGTAACCACTGTGGGCACGTGGCGGTATGTTATCCTTCGGTAAAAAATTATGTGAAATGGCATGCTTCACTTGCGACAGTTAGTCTGAGAGAGCGATATGAAGCGGTGACTGTCGAAACAGTCGCGAAACTCTTGCCTGAGGAGGTTGACAGTTATATCGTTAAGTTAATCAACGTGTCCTTGCAGTGTAGGTAAAAGGCTGTGGTGTTTCCGAGTAGGTTGAAACGTTTCCACTCACCGCTAGTCCGAAGTAGGTGAGAAAATCAACGCTAATGATTGAGTGCTATACGCGTGCGATGGTAAGCGTCCAGTGGAACTGCCGCCGAAGACATGTGTAGAATGTGAGTGGTTTTTCTTCGAAGGTACGTATAACGGTGCGATTTGCAGTCCATACAATATACGACGCTGGTTTGAGGATTGTCACCAGTGGGTGGAGTAATAGTAAATTTGGCACCCGTATCAGTTAGAAATTTGAGGGATGCTGACCGTTGGAATACACAAGACAGATGGCGTAGGTAATGGTCATTGGAAGTCGTCGTATATACTGACTAGCTTGACCGTTTCTCGTCTGATTTTGACCGTTCTGGAAGAGTCAAGAGTGAGTGATCACACGCTCCAAATCGGCAGTGGTATTAGCGAACACACGTCTCTGTCATACGCATGACCGACTCCATGTGCAAAGGCAACCGTGAAAGGGCTGCATGGATTTTGAAAACTCTTGTCGGAGGGTTCTGGAGCCGCAAGGCACTCCTACTTGAATTATGTGCTGAGGGTCCTGATTGTGATGTATTTTATCGGTCAAATTTGTTGGTTTAGTCAACGCTGTGTTCTTCTTTGAAGTCGCCGACGTGTAGCGGAGCTCGTGGGGGAGGATCTGAAGTTACAATTTGAGTGTGGCCCCCACTTCAACGTTGGAAAGTAGCCTGCGGAGTTCTTCCTCGTCAAAAGCTGCCATCTCGTTAATGAAGTCTAATTTGAAGACATTTAAATGATTCTTAGCCTTGCGCTCACAAATCTTGGAAGAGATGTTTGTTCTTGCCTCGAATCAATTTGACAACGTATTATGCATTTGCAAAGAGGCAACTGATGTAGAGTGTGCAAGAAAATACGGCAAAATGTGAAATATCTCCTGATGATCTATATGTTGTCTACTTGAGTTCACTTTGTGAGGAAAGACCGCCTTATGAGGAAGAAATTGAGTCATTTTCCTCAGACTCTACCTAGTTAATTTATGCCGCCGCAGTTCATGTAATATTTGATTGTGGTATTGTACATGCACTGAGGACAATGTACTCTTCTTAGTGGACGGCCATCTCAATTATATATACGAACTCATTGAATTATGTTTCAAACAGACAAATTATTCACCCGAGATTATCCGTTTTGTTGAGGAAAATCGATGGCTCATTCATACGTTTATCCAGGGGGACCTTGGGAACAGCATTGCTCAACAGCGAAAAACAAAGTTGAGCAACTCAGGTAGTGTGATCCATGCAAATATGAACACATTACTAACTGCCGCTGCGTGACACTGGTGTAGTTTGGATGCATCATAACATTATACTACTTGTGATTGTTCAGGCGTAGATATACTGTTGGGCATTGAAGTGGGTCGCGTAAAATTCACGGGCCTCCAGAATGCACTAAAGCAAGAATTGACATTGTAAACACACGAATATGGCATTGGCAAGTATGGTGTTCCAAGTTTATTGTTGTGTAAAAATGGGCGTTTGTTTTGGAGTTGGCATTTTGGCATGTACCACCTGCGTTTGGTTTCCGAATAAAAATCGTCGTTTTCCTCATATTCTTGGCTCACAGCAGTTGGTACCGTGACTAGGATTGGACGCGAAGATGTCATGACAACAATCGTTCAAGAATGGGTACATCCAGATCTTCCCAGAAGAAGTCGGGGGTGGGAGTGATGTAATCGGGTTCAAGACAGGCCGGTTGAAGCTAGTGACTCCAAGAGTGGTGCTCAAGTACGAGTTGCACATGACGCAGTAATGAAAATGTGTCCTGGGTGGGCCGCCGCAAAAGAGGTGTTGATTGCCTGCTCCGGCAGCTCTTCGGACCCCAGGAAGCACTGTGATGGTTTAAAGTCGTCCGGCTTCCCCTAGAAGAAACGCTCTTGTTTATGACGTGCTACTGCGGACAGCATTGTCAAAAGCGTCGCCGGAATTGCACAAGGATTTGGAACATGACTTGCTGATCGATTATCTCACGGATAAAATGACACAATCCGAAAGCGTCTGACGAATGCTCTCGTCGCACTTTTGATGACTTCTGTGAAACCGGCTATCGCGGTATGCCAATAGCTAAGGAAAAACTGCTTTATTGTAGGGGAGCTGGAAGATACCAAGCCATGGAAGATGAACTGGTTTCAAACTACAATAAAACTGCTAATACAGGACGTAAAATGTGTAACAGGGTCGAGAGTTTTAGGCAACTGCAAAAGTTTTGTCGCTAGGCATAAATAACAGTTCAGCGGAATGATTTTGCTTGGGAAAGAAGAACGGTGGAAAGTGCGATAGATAAGACGGCAGTTCAGGCCGAAGTGGAAACCAGTGAACTTTGGGAATACTGTTTGACTGATATGGAGACTTCGATTTCGTTGATTGAGCCGAGACCATAGATGATTCTTCAGTCATATGCAATGACACTTCGGACAGTGAATGGGCTCACGCTCAACTTTAATGTCTTGTTTGGGTATGATTTGCGGGTCAGGGACGACGCAGTCCAACGGCATTTGTGATTTCTCCCGTCGCACTTCACAGTGTATTTCACCGTGACCCTTCTGGAACATGGTAAGCTTGTAACAAATGTGGACGTGTTTATGGTAAAGAAAAAGCATAAATAAATGCTTTGGTAAACTGAAGCAAAAACACCTGAATCGATCCCAAATTTTGATAGTTGCTGCTTGGAATGGGTGTGTAGATTCCGAGAGCTGATAACATTAAAGCGCAATCCGTGAGGCCATTATTGCCGGATGGAACGTGAGTTCTCGAATGTGCCAAGCGATGTTAGTATTCTGAGCACAGAAGCCCAGCACGCTTACATCAGGGAAGCGAACGACAACAGGAAGACATGATGAAAGAAAGATTCACCAAGCAGTCGGATTGCCAGTTTAACTCCACGTGGTGTTAGTAACGAACGGCAATGGGAAATTCTCACAAGCTACAGAACGCCACAGTAATCACAGAGTTGAACTTGCTGCCTGGATATTAGTGGGTTCTAACCAACTAGTGGGATCGAAATAAAGTAGCTTTCACTGTGAGTTCGAACGTACACCGTATGAATCGTCGTATGAACCGCTATCTGCGTTCACACGATTGAAAGCCAACGTGTGGAACGAAGTATCCAACATTATTCTAATCTGAAACAATATCGCCGTCAAGCAGTCCATTGTGTCAGTGCATGCTAACATGCTGCTGTGTTGCAGAAGATCGATCAAACCGGCCTTCGAGCTATAGTCTGAGTTCACAACTGCTGAAGCTAGCCGTGATACCATTCGATCACAATTCAGCGACAGCGAGGTCCAAACACTACCCAGTTTTCTGATGACGACTAGCACTACGCGACCTCACTGTCCAAGGTGCTGTTGCGACGGTCTCCTCGTTGCGTTTGCTTTCATAGCCGCCTCGTTGAAATCCTTACTTAAATTGCGTAATCCTCATCTGAACTACTGGAAAATGGTCGATGTTCTTCGTCAAAAAACAATCAAGATATCGGTAAAAGTTCACAATTGAAATCACCATTTGTTAAAAAATCTTGATTGTTGCAACGGGTTCATTTGACTTAGAGATCGCGGCTCTGTTGAAATAGGAGGAGGGTATAGCCGAATATACAAGCCAGTTACCAATGCCCCTCAAACAAAACCATTCAGTGACGTAAAAGAGGTGTTTGCCATTGGTGTGGACCTTAGATAAATGGGGACTATACTCGTTAAGTCAAAGTTTTCGTGCTTGGACTCACCGCATACCATTGTAGTGAAGTTAACTCAGAGGTGGTTCCACATGGGTAGTTGGCCAGTTGGACTTTAAGACTGAAGCAGTGCGAATATGTAACTCGCTGTGCGTCTGGAAGATAAACCGTTTCCATGCTTCACTCTGTTTATTGCACCACATGGATGACGTCTGCAACAATGTCACCTGCGTATGAAGTACGAAGCTGGCGAAGAGTCCCGTTTAGTGCAGGCGGCATCCGGGGTGGATACAACCACTCAGGTGGTGACTGACCAGCTGCCGTCGGAAGAATAACCTATGGAGGGGAAGAACACGCGGGACGCAAAGCTGTCAGAGTGCACTGGTCAGTCGTGTGGTTAAATTGTGGCGGAATTTCAGTGCATTAATTGGGGAACGAAGTCAGCTGGTTATATCGGCTTAGCTGAGAATGAAACTCGCTCTGTGTCATAAACTGGGTCATGGAAGTTGTCATGAAACCTGTTGAAATGAACCGTTTGCTGTTCGGGAATAAACGAAGAGGGGGCGAAAGTGGGTGACGGCTTTTCAACCATGTTTGATGCTAAATAAGAATAAATACTGGAATGCATATTGCACCCAACCAACCCCAGTCAGAAAAATTGGGGAATCCTGATCAGCGGACGCTATGAGCCTCTGTGAACTAATGACCCGTGGAAGCAGATGCATATTGTTCAGAATGGAACATTTTAGAAAAAACATGGAAGCAGTTGTTATAGGTGATCAATATGCGGGATTTGCATACAAGGCACTGATTCAATACATCGCTGTACATCATAGAGTGTTACTTAGAATATCGGCCAATAACAACCGAATCTGTAAATTAACTGCAGGAACGGTTTAGATCAACTGGGAATCAAGGACGTTTGCACAGTACCATACCGCATCCAGTGCAACGAATTGACTACATTAAACGATCGCACAGAAAGGATATTGGTTAGCTTCGAAAGGAAGGAAGTGGAACGAGACGTTACTACTGACTGTTTGGATTAGTTGGCTCGTTCGAAAATACCCACTCAGGTCAGAAGGACGACAAATTAGCGAACAAGGTATCATGAACGAAAGGGAGACTAATTACCTGAGTGCAGAGATTGAACAGGTTATATTTTATATTTGATTTGATATTTTTTGACAATTTCGTTCTGCTAAAACAAAAACGAACTCCGTGCAATATCTGATAGGTGAGTGTTCAAATATAAGCTGTTCATGTATAATAATTACCCAATGCTTGCGGTGGAGTCGAATCTTAGGTCACCATCTGTGAATAGGGAACTCGCGTTTGTTAGTCTGCTTCTCAAGGGAGACTACATGGATGAAATTATCTCGAGGAAGCTTAGAAATTCAGTCGAAACAACTCACTCTGTACCTCACTTGTGAATGA